>VYZT01018086.1:0-55227 GCA_013400735.1 Pomatostomus ruficeps | reverse complement strand
GGGCAAGGGGTAATAGCATCAAGTCCCAAAATCTCTTTATGTCAGTTTTGTGCTGGTTTTAGGTCAAGTACTGGTTTTTTTGGATGCAGTTAATTTGACTGGACTCATAAGATGAATCTTTCATTTTTTTCTAAAGTGTTTGAGATTCAAGATTGAGAGGCAAAGGTGATAGCAGAAGCATGATCTAACAGTTGAAGTCTGAAATCCAGGGCATGCAGGCTCAGATTTTAAAAGTTTATGATTTTCAGACATTCCTCCCTAGGAAATGTTCCGAGGTGAGCATCCTGAAGTTAACTGTCACACTCCTGAAAAACTTGTCTCTGGTTTCAGGTTCCAAGTTCCATCTTACTGCTGTTAGACCTTAATTTTTAAACCTGATTGTTTGCTACTTCTCCAATGAAAATTATTGAAGTGGACAAAACACCCTTAGATGCTATTTACAAAATGTTTCTTTTACCAAGGAAATTTATGTAAAAGCAAACTGCAAGACTAAAGAATTTATCTAGTTTTAAAATTGATATTACAATTAGGCTGATCTAAAATATAGATTTACTGTGGAAAAGAAACACCTGCAAGTAGGTCTAAGAACAAAGAACTGCTGTAGCCAGGAGCCTATTTGAAAGTCTGTACAGGACTTGCGGTATCTCAGGACAGACAGACAAAGCTTGGTTCACACTAAGACTTTTTAACATCTACTCTCAGGTTTCAGTTCCTTCCTTTCACACTCCACAGGCCAGCAACAGCCTGATCAGAATGGCAGAGGGATCCCAGTGGAAGAAAATGGTGCCAAGAGCTGGATCTCCTGAGGTCACACCCCCAGCAGCAGCTGGGCAACCAGGCTGCCTTTTCACCACTTTGTCCTGAGCTATCTCCCACATGGCAGCTCCCATCAACACCATGGGGGGTGGGTGGCTGCTTGTGGCCCTTTCCTGAGAAATTAAATAAGTCCTCTTGGAAGAGCTGAGGGAGGTTCCTGTGGGTTAGTAAGATAAGGAAAAAGAGAACACACCCCCTATCTTACTGACTTCTTGAGGAAACACCACAACTAATAGATTATTACAAAGGCAAGGAAATCCTTTCCCCTTGATGTGGTCCCAGGCCAGTATTTCAGGGAGAAGGAAAAAAATTCAAGTCTGCCAGAAGGGAAGGTGCAGGAATGGACTCCTCATTATGGCTCTGGGATTTAAAAAATATTCATCTTTTGTGTTTTACCTTGCTCTGGGTAATTAGAGAACAGAGTTAGCTTGGAAATCTCACAGGGCTCACTCTTTTGGCATCAAAGTCTCTACACCCAGCACAGAAGGGGTCTGGGCATCTAATATGAGATTTGTTACTCCTTTTCAAGAGGTTGGAGTTCTGGCAGGGCTTGACCTTTGAACTTTTTTCTTTCCCTAACAGAACTTACAGAGGTAGAAATTTTGACCTGTCAAGAAGTAGATTCTGCAGAGCAAGAGAAAGTGATACAGCTATGAACTTCCTGACAAATGGCAGTGATTATATCCTAGCAGGCCATCTGTGACTAATTTATGGCATCACAGGTGCACAGGAGGCAGAGACAAGTAAGTAGTTCGGTAGGGAAAGGACCTGTAATTGTTTCTCCATAGGGACTTCAAAGGTTAATTGATTAGAGAAAGGGAAAATTACACAGACTGTAATCATAGTTGGGTTCTAACAACAAAATAAAAAGAAATTCTTATTAAAGTACAGGAAGGAAGGAAGGAAGGAAGGAAGGAAGGAAGGAAAGAAGGAAGGAAAATTGAACTATAAATGAAAAGTACTTTTATCCTTAAACTACCACATTGTTTCCTTACTTAAAACATTTTTAAAAGGTAAAGATGTATTTTCAGTGAAAATATTTTCTTTCATTATAGTAACCAGTAAGAAACCAGTAAGAAAACAGTGAACAGCTGTAATAGCTATAATGCAATACACCCTGTAGAAAGCAAAATATGTACTTAAAATGAGCACTGGACAGTGAGCATAGCCTGACACAGTGCAGCAGGGAGCACCTAAATGAACTGAGGTCAAACCCATCTTCCTTGATTTTGCAGCAGGTTGACACTCCCTTCAAGAACAAGTCTGCATTCCTGCTTGTGAGCTGGAATAAGCTGATTACACTTGCTCTGTAAGTGGAAAGGTGTGAGGCAGCCATGTGAGGGCAGCAGTTTGACCTTGGTTCTGATTCAAGCCCATCCAAGCAGGGGCCAGGAGCTGCTCAAGCCAAACTTCAGCAGTGGGGTATTTCCTAGGATGTGGAGAGAATCATGTCTGGCTGCCTTTGAGTCCTCAAGCAGGGACCCATTAATATTTAGGGACAATGCTGGGAACAACTCACAGGTTTTGGTTCTGTGACACCTTAATGACTCTGCTGTAAAGCTCCTGGCCCATGGATGTGTGCTTCCTTCTGTGACAAAACCTGCACAAGGTTAATATAGGCATTTAAAATCCAAATATTTAGTGTTATTCATTTACAGTAAATGTAGTCAATAATATTGTAAAAAGAATTCTCAAGGCAATAAATCCCAAATTTGTTCAAAAATAACCCCAAAACAGCTTCAGCAGCAGTATTTTGGTTGCCTGCTGCATGGTTTGTTTATTTCTCTATGATCACTGAATTTTCTTGAAAGAATGAGAATACTTATTTAAAACTAATTTTCTTTAGCACTATTCAGTCTCCCAGATCCCTAAGCATGAATTAGAAACAGATTTCATATAAAATATGACTGTAGTTAAAAGTAAAAGTAATGACAAATGTGATTGTTAATTCTTTTTGTTGTTTACTGGCCAGAAAAAAAAAATTATTCAAACAAATGAACATAATGTGAATTAATTCTATTAACTTATTGTCATGACCAGAAAACTGGATTGTGAGTGAGGGCAAGGGATTCAAGAAAGCTCCATCTCACAGTCCTGGAAAGGAGATCTGTTTATAGATTTCATTGTAATCTGAGTGTAGTAAACTACTCCAAAATACAGCAGCTTTGTCACAGGTTCAGGAAGTGTCTCAGAAGGGGCTTAGTGAGGAGCACATGTTCTACTCTGCCGCTCGCTGTCTCCCTCTGTGGTGCCTTCTCTCCACAGACAAATCCTAGAGCATAACGCTGCAGTGAGATTCAGACAGATCAACCCAGTTCCATGCTGATGAAAAAACAAATTCCTCTTCTAAAATCATAAGATTGGTCCACTAGTCAATAAATGCATGCTAAAAGCAACAACAACTAAAAAAACAACAACAAAAAGCCCAAGATACCCTTCTGAAATGTTTCTGTTGGTTTATAACTTTTAAATTTTATATTTCCCTGTTTTTCACATTCAGGAAAAATGGGAAGATTTTTCTAAGAAATGGAACTGAAGATGTCATCCTGATGTAATGGGTGGTTTCAAAAAGCTGAGACACAAGAAAAGTGTCTTGAATGATCTTAAAGAGAGAATGGTTTTTGTCATTGCGATATCAAATATAAGCATTCAAATAGCAAATTATAAACCAGAGAAAGAGGAATGGAATTTTTTTGAACATCCCAGGCATTAACATTTTGCTCTGTCTCCAGTAAAAATTTAATTACTTCACTGATTTTATTATATATTTATTTTTGCAGATAAAAGGCTATTTTTCATGGACCTTCTTTTTGGTGCTTTTTTTAATGCCTCATTTGAGGGATATGTGGTTAAGGTGATCATTGATTCTTACACCCTAACTGGCTAAGTTGCTCTGATTTAATCAGAAAATAGGTTTTGCTGGTTTTGGCTGGTGTAGAACTAGGTATGAGACATTATTTTTCCCTTTGCAGTATACGATCTGGTTGCAATATTGATTTTTCAGAGATGGATAAATGCCACAGGAAAATACCTTTTAACAGAGAGGATTCAAGGAGCTCTAGGGATGGTGTTTATACAGATAATCTCTGTTTGAGTAACATTTTCCCTGAAGTGTGGGCTGGTTCAAGAAAGTATTTGCTTTCCTGATAAGAAGCCTTTGGACATTTTCCCAGATAGTGGAACCAATTCATATGATACATTTGTGTACTGTTACAATCAAATTTTGATATCTTAACCTACTTCTCAAAAAATGTTGTGTTTTAACTTTCCACTCCCTAGCCTGCAGGTGAGATTAATTTCATTATCCTTTCCGCTCTGGCAGATCCTGCAGGACCTCTCATCTCCAGGGTGTTTTTTTCATAGCAAAAGTATTTGAAAATATCATTTGTAATAAACTAATACACAGAAAACAAACAACATGATTTGAAGTTTAATCTTCAGGTGCTTTTTAAAGAAACTAAAACCAAATGCATCTCTAATATAATATTTTACTTATTTATATTGGAAACAGCTTTAGCTAGATGAGGTTTGCCAGTGATGTACATATGAGAAAGTGTTATTTCTCTGCATATGGATTCTGTTCTACTAAACAAGAAATACAACTGTGAAGATCAGATTATATATATACAGAAGAAGTAATAGGCTCCCCAGCATTGATCTGCTTGTGCTTATCCAATTTTCCTGCTGTGGGGGAAAATAAAGGAGAAAAAATCTTCTACCTACAGAGAATTAATACAGAATTTATTGCATAAGCACATACTCAGTTACCTCTTGACTGCTAGTCATAAACCATAGTTCCTTTCTTTGTCTTCTTGCTGAGTTACAGGTTAACAAATCATGATTTTGGCCTGTGGACTGCATGTTATCTGCTTTCACTGCTGCCTCACTCCTCCTTCTCTGTGCTGTCTCAGTGGCCCATGTTTCAAAAACATTCTCCCCTCTGCTCTGTTATTTTTCTCCAGGATGCCTCAAGAAGGGCTCTAACACAAATTGTCTTGCAAAATCATATTTACATACATAATTTCCAGGATTTATGCCAGAAATGCAGAGAAAAAATTGTTTCCACAGTTTGGAAAAATAACCAATAAAGAGTGATGATGAAATATCAACATAAATTCCTGGGTTACATCATGAATTTGGACCAGCATGGCAAAAATAAAGAAAAGAACACATTTAAATCACTTTATGTGTCTCCTTCATCTATACAGAGAAACAGAGATCAGAGGGGGACCACAGAGGCATTCAGGTTATACACACAAAGAAAATTTAAAAAGAAAATTATGGCAGAAATGAAAGAAAGTAAATTCTGAAATTATTTTTGTGTCACTCCTCCATTTATTTTAAGCTTATGCTCATCATGTCTTCCCTTGTTCTAACCTTATATTTGAACGTTAAAATAAGTGCTGTAAGCTCAGGTCTGAATTTATTTAGGCCACAAATTTCAAATTCAGCCTATCCTGACATTTGTGTTTGTTCACATTTGAAAGAATGGACCTTGAGAACTCACTACTTGAATCAGAACTTTCTTTATTTGGCTGTCAGAACAAAAATTACTTCTATGCAAGCTACAGAGGATTACCAAAACTCTACTTTAAACCTCACATTTACCTCAACTATTGCGACTGAGGAGCGTGTTTGCACTTAGTGCAGTTAGGGAGAAGGGGATACGGATAAAAAGTTCTCTCCTCTAAGGTCAGTTAGGGTCAAGTCAGCTCAAGTAAAACTCAGCTGTTTGGACTGATTTTTGGGGTTTTTTTTTCCCCCTGGATCATATGATTTAATAAATCAGCTGAAAAAACTTGGCGTATTCCTCCTCCCTCTTGTTGAACCTCAATTGCTTCTGACGTGCACTTGATAAACACAGTGGAAAGCGTTGACACATTGTAAACCAGATCAGGGCCAGCTGATACAATGAACATTCCCTGCATTGTGAATTCCAGTTGCGTGGAGCAACCACTTCAGGGGTTGAGGGGTTATTTCTCACTGTCCAAATGATGGATGGAAGATATCAAACAGCTGAAGTGCCTTTGTACAATGACTTAAGTAGTGGAGCATGACAAATAAATGAGTATTTTATATTTAATAACCTCTCCATAAAAAGAAAAACAAAAAACCAACCAAAAACAAAACAAACAAAAAAAAAAAGGAACTTTGATATTTAGGGAGGTAGAAGCCATCAAAGCTTAATTTCCTTGGACAGTATTTCTAGCATAGCTTAATGACTTAATTAATGTTATCTGTCATTGTGGGGTACACTTGTTTAAAAGCATCCAGACTGATTTGAATTGACAGGTTTTATTATGGTTAGAAATTGAAATAAATGGTTGCAATGCTCTGAACGTAGAAGTAGCGACAGGTAGTGGGGGAAAGGTGATGAGTGAAGAAGACAAAAAAAAAGTCTGGAAACAAGTAAAAAGACAAAAAAGACAAACAGGACAGAAAAGTGAAGTGAAGAACCAGACAGTGGTAGCAAGGACAATTGAGAGAATGAGCTCAAGCTGTGAGATTTGTTGTTTGGTTGCGTTTGATTATTTACTGGTTAAAAACAGTGAGTTATTTTACTAAAATCAGTTAGTTTAGTATTTAACTCAGAGACTAGAGACAGCTGTGGCCTAAATTGAGACAAGTTGTAGAGTAAAAGGCTAAGTATGATGGCTGGTAACAGGGAAATTAAGGTAACTTGTTTATAGGCACAGGAAAAAAAACAACAAACAGCACAGTTAACAGGAGGCAATGTACCTTTATTCTAAGGAAATAAAAAAATCCCATTAAATCAGATCCAGCTCTATTTGCTCATTTTTATGGATCCATGCTCTAATAGTTTTGTATTTCTTGGGCAGCCTTCAGGCAAGCAGAAAGAGCAGGGAGAAAGTTTCTCAGACAGGTAGGGGTGGGAAAAGCAAGGCTTTATGCTTCCCTGGTTTTGGGGGGAAGAGGCTGTCTGGGAATATCCCAGTCACAAGGAAAAGCTGTGGGTAAGTCAGAGCAAGCTGGTTTCCTCCCAGCACCTTTCTCCTGTGCAGTGCAGCTGAGCTGGGGTGGTGTCCAGGGCTGTGTGGCCACAGGAGGTTTGGTTGGTCACTCCAGCTCTGGCAAGAAGGGAAGAGACAAAGGCAAGCACTGAGCCTGGCCAGGCACACAGAGGGCCCCATCTCAGCTGCTTATTGCTGCAGGCAACACCTTCTCCTGGTCATTTCATCAATGTTAATGGTAATATCAAAGGGATTAAAACAAAATCCTCTGGGAAAGTTGCACATTTTTGCCAATGCTGCTGAGAAACACTGAGACAGGACTGTATTTTACAGTTAAAGTTTTATGTGACTGCTGTCAGTGAAAACACTAATGAAAACATCATCATTGCTGAAGTTTCATTGAGGGATGTACTTGAATATTTTTTATTTTCTCCCAAATGCTAATAATAACTAAATGTCACAACACAATTGCCAAATGTTTATCTTTTAAAAAGGCAGCAGTGGGCTCAGAAATAAATTGCAATGTGATTAAAAAAAATTAGAAAAACCTCTCCACATAACTGCTGCAGAAGAGAGAAAAAGATGTGTTTCAAGACCTGTGTAAGAATATCTTGGCAAACAAGGAAAAGTTTGGGATTAATTTTTTTTCCCTGAATGGGATAAAGGAGCATTTTTGGGCAGAGCTATGCCTCTTTTCTTAGGATACCAAACTGTGGGGAAGCAGAATGAAGAGCACAGAAACAGTCAAAGAAAGCACTCAGTGAAAATAAAGGATGTTGTTTATTCTCCAATTTCACAAGAAAAAAAACTTGAAAATCTCTGTGAAAAGGGTATGGTCAGGGCAGTAAATGTAAGTTCAGTTCTTGATGTTTCCTTTAAAAAGTGACTTTACATTGTGCTTCTACTGCAGGTAACACAACAGAAATTACTCTTCTAGAAAATGGTGTCTGTCCCAACCATTTCATGGTGCCCCAACCAATACAATAATATTGCACAGGGTTTTTCAAAGGAGCTTCCTGAAGAGAGCAGAGCAGAACGTTACATTTTGTTGCAACATGGTGGAAAAATTCCAGATACATGACAGTAAGCTGGAACAGGATTTTAGCCAGAAATTCTCAGAAACTGTAAGACTGAAAATATTCCCTTTGCATGGAAAAAAGAAGAAAGAAACAACCCTTGTATCCTACTGTAAGCCAATACACAGGGATTAATTAGCACCCTGGGAAGGTGACAATAGTTAGTGTCATCCCACCCAAAGGCTGTAGGGGATTCACAGATACTTCACACTTTGGATTGATAAACCAGCTTTTCTTGGGTGAAGTCTTGGAGCAGCTGTGCAAGCACAAAAGACAAAAAATATGGCTTGAAAAAGCCCTAAGAAACCAACACACTCCCTCAAGACCCCAAACACACTTTACATTTGACCCTGGAGCCTGGAGAGCCAGCAGACGCTGCACCGGAGCGTTCCAGGAGAAAGGGAAGATGCAGTGACACAGAAGGAATGTGGAAACTTGAAAATAGACTTGGCAGTAAGTGAATAGCTGAAGCTGGTGGCCAAATGATGGATGGGTAACATAAAGTGACAATGAACAGAGAAAATTGTTTCCCTGCGGAGCAGGCCTTTTTGGGCCTGTATCTATTGCCTGTAATTTATTTTTGAGTGTGATTCTGCAGTTAATCATTTAGTCCTGAGGCATCTGCATCAATTTGTGAGGCCTTTTCATGCATGTGTAGGGATTTCTATGTAGATTTCATAGAACTTTCATGGGGTTTTTCTCTTCTCCTGGTGTTTACCCCACAGTAAGAGCTAAGACTTGCTTATTACACAGAGGTGGACAAAGGATGTCTTGCAGATTTCAGCTTCTGATTTTTTTTTAAGTACCTAATTCTTAGAAACCAAACCCACAGCCTATATATCAAAAATTTTTTGCAAAAAGGTTGATTATTGATTCTGTGAACTGTATAACCAGATGACGACAGGAGGGTCTAGAAAGGAAAAGTTTTCCAATCAAACTTTGCTTCCCTAAGTATTTTGAAGTCCAAATTTATCATTAAAATACAGATTTTTTTTTTTGAAAACTGTACTTGCACTTGAATTCCCTCCCAGCATTTGCTCCAAAATAAGTTTTAATGGAAACAGATGATAATATCTTTCAGAAGACATAATCTTTGAATGTAGTTTTGGGTGTGATAATTCACTCCAAATCATTAACGCTCTGTTAGAAGAATTCTTTTCAAAAGTAAAACTGCCTGGGCATAAAACTGCACACTGAATCCTGTAGGAGACAAGCCTTTTTGTGGAAGGCACAGAGAATCTGCACCACAGCCAGTTCAGTGAGGGGCAGCACTCCAAAGGAAGGTGCTGGATGCATAGATACACATTTTTATCTAGTGTCATCTGTTTCCATTAAAACTTATTTTGGAGCAAATGCTGTAATTTAGAAAACAAATGAAGAGATTTTATTAGTCTCTTGGATGCAATAATTCATTTATCTCTCATATAAATTAAAATTAATATTAGCTTGGTAAATTAGAAATATGCTAAAAACATAAAATATCTTTCTTTACGAGGCCTTTTAAACCACATCAAGAGTACAGCAGAAATTATAGTAGCTGCCATAAAAAAACTTTAGTGCAGCCATTCAGCAATTATGTCCTGCTCAGAGACTGGAAGATGATGTATCAGATACTCTTGGGTGACATTGCTGAGAAACGCTGACTTTTTAATGATGATTGTGGTGCACACAGAGATGTAGCGGAGCACAATTAGAAATGCAATGCAAAATTGAAGGAGAGGGAGAGCTGATAGAACATCCCGGCCACTGAGTTTCCTGGCCACGAAACTACACTGTGATGCCTGAACATTTGTTGTGCCCTTTCTTGCATTTTTTTATGCATTTGATTGTAATCTCTTGGTGTCAAGTATTGCAATTCGTGTGGTGGACCATGCTGTTATTCCAACTTCAGAGTTGATACTAATTCTGCTGCAGGACGAGGTATTGTTACCAGTGCAGACTGAAGGGGTACAGGATCCTTTCAGTGATGTTGGGTGCAGGTTACCTGCAGCAGAAGAAGTGGCCTACCTGCAAGTACCCAGCAGATACAGCTTCACCAAAGCTCTGGAGGTGAAAGAGCTCCAGCTGCTGGCCCCAAAGGAGGGGTGGGATTGGGCTGGGGCTGTTAACTAGACAGGGCCTCCATTTGCCCCTGAGCCAGCCATGCTCTGGACACACTGACAACAAAAGTTCTCATGGAATAGATGGACTTAACCCACAGCTGGATCAGTGATTTATGAAAGCTAATGGAGGTACAATCTATAAGAGCTACTGTTCTATATATTCCATAATATAATGTTAGCAGGCAAGGTGCAGGTTGGATATCAGAAAAAGATTCTTCAACCAGAGAACTCTGGGACAAGCTCCATGGGGAAGTGGTCATAGCACTGGCCTGACAGAGTTCCAGATGCATTTGGACAATACTCTCAGGCACAGGGTGGAATTCTTGGGGATGGAGCTGTGCAGGGCCTGGAGCTGGGCTTGTTGATCCTGTGGGTACCTTCCAACTCAGCTTTGTGATTCTGTGATTCTGTGATATTCTTTTTAACTAAACATGAAAGTACAATCTATGACAATGTAATGGAGCACTGAATGCTCTTATACCTTTACAAATGTCCACTGTGTGTTAAACAAACCTGAGGCACCCATATCATACAATGGCTCTTCCACAGTCATACAAGTTTATAGGAAAATCTAGCTGGATTATCCAATCTATCTTCTTGGTATGAAGAATTTGTTTCAGAAAGTTGTTTACTGCATTGAGTCTTGTTTAAAGACAACAGGGCTTTCATCATTTCTCACAGCTATAAACTAGTTGCTCTTCTTCTTTGTCAAAAAGGCAAATCCATTTTTTTTCTAGTTCCCAACTTAGTGGATTTATTGCGTGATCTTACATCCAGTTCTCACTTTGAACTTGTAGAGACTTGATGGTTAAATCCCCCATCATACTCATACACTCATTTGGAACTCCATAACTCCAAGATTTGGGAGCATGTATATAAAAATTCTACGTACAGAGCTGCAGAGACCAGAAGGATCAGCCATACACTTAAGCCAGCAAGGGACAGAAGTGGAACAAAATCTTTTGCCTCTTTATCCATGAGATTGTAGCAGCTTAGCCTCACAATAGTTGGTTTAACTACTGTTAATTAAAATTAGTTTTTATGCATGCATAAGAAAATGGAAGAAAATAAAAGTATACACAAGCTTTGTGAATCCAAAGTATGTTTTTTCCTTAGGCTTTACTACTATAGCTGTGTTTTTGCACTAGAACTCTTATCCATGCTGATCTGTGGCCTTCCAATTTGGGCATCACAGCTTTTCTAATCTGACTGCAAAGATGCTGATGAGACACATGTTTCTGACTGCAAACAGCATTAGTCTTGTCTTTGAAAGGCCAGATAACAAAACCATAATATTCTTCCTTGTCTATATAACAAAGGCATGGTTTATTACATTATCCATTTCCTGTTACTATCAATTTTTGTCAGTATAAACAAAATAAAAATTTAACATAATTATTATCTGCAAGACACTTAGGGATTGTCAAAATGTTTGCTCTTACAAGGAGAATTTCCAGCCAGTATTTCTAGATCCTAACCTAAGTGTTGAGCAACTTAAAATTGCTGTTATGAAAAAAATGCTCGTGCATTAATGTGACAATTCTGATCTATTTCAAACAAGAATCATTTTTTGCATGGATCAGTGACAAAAAATCAGATTACGAGGTAGTTGGAGCCCTGGTTTTGAGCTCAAACTTTTATCCCCCCTTGAGAGAGGGAGAGGTTATTACTCAGAAGCAGAGCTTGTAACAACATCAGGTTTTGTATGTCACAGGCTTTTAGTTAATATGAAGTCATGAGGAAAAAATGTGTATTCAGTTTTCCTGGCTTTCCCCAAAGTGCTACACAGAGCAGCAGGTGCTGCCTGTAACATGCACAAAATCCGTCATATGGCAGGATCCAGGCAGCAGATTGCAGACTCCTGGAATACAGTGATCAAGACCCACTGCTCTGCGCTTGTCAGCCACTGTAGAAGGGCACAAAGAATTCTAGCACTGATTTTTCAGCTTTAATCTTTTCAAAAGCCTGGTCACCAGCATGTGATTATGATGTTCTAATGCCCTAGGTGCTGGGAGCAGGGCTGGGGTCTCCCTTCTTGGCCTGTGCAGTCCCAGCCCTGCAAACCAAGCTGCTGCTTGCATCCCCACTGTGCCATGGGCTGTGATTGAAGCTTCAGCACAGTTTGTCCCCTAAAGGGCATGTTCACTCTGGCATGTAGTGAAAGGCATCCTACCCCGAGTATTTGTTTTGCAATCTACTCACTAATGGGCCTTGTTCTGATTATGATTTATGGAGGACTTGCAGACAATGAACAACTCTTTCAAGGAGGGCTATGGGCAGATGTTTATTTATCATTATCCTACTGGCTCTGATGTAGTCACTGATAGCAATGTGAACTAAATTATTCTTCCACAAAGTTTTTGTTTTTCTTTCCAAGAATCTGAGGAAATTAAATTCCAGAGTATTGAAAATGTGCATTGTTAATGTATTTCTTTAACCAGAAAAAAGTAATTCAGACACATGCTGGACTTCACATGAAAAGCACAAAGGTCAAGCCATTGCTCACAAAAGACCTATATTCAAAATAGTCTGGCTTCAGCAGCAAAAAAAGTTTAATACAATTCAGGCTGATGTTATTTTTAACCTGGATCATTCAAGTAATCCAATTCGCAGCACAGCCATACAAACAGTGGCATTGGTTGGATCAACTGGAAAGGTGTGATATGAAAATTGGAAAAAGCATCTTGAAGAGAGAAAGAAAGGGTCTTGCATTGATTCAGCCTCCAAAGCCAGCATGAAACAGTAAACAGAGATTGTTAAGTGGATCTCTATTTACCTAAAATGAACAAAGGGGACAGGCAAGTTCCAACCAGGTAAGAAAAAGCTCCAATAGCCTCTTAGAAGAAAGTGCTCAGCTCCAAAACTGTAAAACTGGTTATATCTCAGGCTTTCAGGAATTACTCTTGATCAGATTTATCCATACTGGATGGTTGCATTATAGGACTGTCCTGCAACTCCTGTTTAGTGCAAATTCCACACATAGAAGGGATTGTTGCCTTAGGATGATTGCTTAACTGCACAAATATTCAGAGAGAAGACAATAGTCACTACTATTACAATAGTAAAAAGATTTGCATTGCAAAGGCAGTGGCCTTATACAGATTGTCTTAGACATTGAGCAGAGTACAGGCTGCGACATTACCAGCAGAGCTGTGAACCCACAGGAATCACTCAGAATCATTCCGTTTGCAAGAATTTCCTTGTAAAATAACACAAAGGAAATGGTAGAGGGGAAACTGTAACGGAATATGAAAATAGTGAAGGAAATAGGAATCGTGTGACCTAAACATGAACAAGAACATGGAAATCTAATTATCATGATAGAGAATAAGGGCGATTGTTTACACGGGGTACCCCAAGTGGATTTTGAGCTTTTTTCCTAGATAAAACATATTGAATAACTGCAATTTGCCTGCAAACATAACTTGTATTTTCTGCTGTGGACACATGTAGTGTGTTCCATGGACACTAAAGCAACTCGAGTCAGTAGGGCAGAAGGCAAAGAGCACCAAACTGTGCATCCCAGAACAGTATCAGCTTGGCCTAAAATAGTAGCACCATACAAGAGCAAAGGTGTTCCTGAATTAATAAATGACAACTCTTGTTATTTTAGAAACAGTGTCATGTGTACCTCACTCCTCATTTGAGAGCTGCCATAATAATTTCTGGGTTGCTTTCCCTATAACACACTACTTCATGATATAAATATATGTATGAATAGTAAGAATAAAGGAAATCCACTAAAATATCAAGACCTGAGAACTGAAATAAAAAGTTGACATCCTAAACAAACCATATAATTTTCAACCTATTTTATACATTTCTTAAAATGTTACTGTGTTCCTACAAAATTGCTTAGATTTCCTTTATAGCAGTCATCTTCTTTTTAACAGAGGAATTTTTATTCTTTGCTTTTGAAATATCAGTCAAAAATTTGTCAGAGAACAGACTGAGATAAGCATAAGCAAAAAAAATGTTCACTTAAGCTTTTTCACTTTTCTAAGAGCTAAAACGTGCATTCAGGTGAATAAGTAACAATTGCAAAATTATTCTTTTCCAGCTTTAATAGTACAGGGAATAGAAAGAAAAATCTCTGGAGAGCTGACAAAGGAGATATGAGAGAAATATAAATGAAAAAATAAATGAAACAGATCATTTTGTAGTGTTAATGATGTGTAGCTCTGAATCCTTGGTTGAATCACCAGAACTACAACACATTTTTCCTGCTTAGCCCCTGGTGCAATATTTAAAAACATTTTACTGGTATAAATGTGAGTCAGTAGTTTCTGTGAAGTCTCGAGTACTGTTATAAAAACAGCTGAGTGTTCTTTCTTGGCACCCAAGAAGGAGTTTCAAACTGATTTTTTCTTTTAAAAAGAAAAAAAGTTCAGGAAAACAAACAAACAAATCTCATGCAACTAAACTCATTTCACCCTCACAGACGCAGCTCATTGAGCTCACACTTGCTCACAGTCCTTTGATTTGAGGTCATGTTGGGTCCTCTGCGCTGGTCTCTCATTGACAAAGTTTATAGGCTCACTGACATCAGTAGGAAGGTGTTCAATGATTTCAGTGAGCTTTGGGAAGTATCCCACATTTCTGATCTTCTTTATGTAGAAGAACAGTATAACTCTTAATTCCAGCCAGAGATAACAGGAGGGCAAATGACATGAAGTATTTTTTCTTATAATATGGACTGGGAACAAAAAGTTTATTAATTATTTAAAATATGTACAGTTCATTTATCAAAGTCAAGTCACAGACAGTCTTAAAGCTGAAAATTAGCAAATTATCGTCACATATCTCAGAAGTCACTGTTATTTGCTGTGGTGGTGATGCAGCCACCGAGGCTGATCCCCGCGGCAGCCAGAGGGGGAGAGTGAAAGTGACGCTGGGGAAATCCCCGATCTCCCCTAGTTTTCCCGCCTTTGGTTGCTGTCAGTCAAGTTATGGGTTACACCCCTTTTCCCTCAAGTGTAGTTACATATTCATAAAGTCAGTTTAATATTCATATATTAGTAGAAAGTTCTGTCTTTCTGTCGTTCTCATTGGTTGACGTTAATGTACTCATTCCCAGTTCAAAATTATTGGCCCCCTGTCCTACGTGTATGTTCCCCATTGGTTTATTCCCTGTACCCCGCCCCTACCTAAACCACACCTGCTTCCCTTATAAGCCTATGGAACGGCTGCTCGGGGCTCTCCCCGGTAGCCGGAGCCCGCCTCCCAAGCTCCGCATTCAGGTACATTGTATCCCCTGCGCAACGAGTTACAATAAACCTGAGTGATTGCTACCAGAGAGGGTCCCTCCGCCTCTTCATTTCTGCCGGTCTGCTACAGTTTCATCGACGGCTGCTGCTCCCTAGCAGGGACAGACAGTGCCGCGGCGCTCTAAAGCCAGCCGGAGTGCCAGACCTGAGCGGTCTGATGCGGGCGGCGCCGGAGCGTCCGAGCGCTTTTTGCTGTCGCCTCTGCGGTCCAGTAGAAGAGCTGTCCGTGGCCACCGCAGCGCCATTACAATTTCCCTCACTATATCTCTGGTGAAAGGCCTTTGTGAACAGCGTGTCCCACTTCTGATACACTTTGTCAGCATGGAATGTTTACTGGGCAAGCAACAAAAGGAAATACTTGCTGCTGGTGGTGGGAGAAGCAAAACTGTTCAAAGATAGCTGTGCCATGATAGTGAGCAGCCTGTTCACTACTGCAACCCCACAATCCCTGACTGAACTGTGGGGCAATCCCAGTGCGCTCCTGACACAAATGTAACTCTGAACACATGCAAACCAAACCAGCTAGAACTGGCATTTTGTACTTTTACGGCAGATTTTTGCTGGCTGTAGGAGAACAGATGCTCTCTGGTCCAGCACACAGCTCCCTGGTTAATCCTTCAAAATGTTTTGAACAAATCTGAACCAGCAGAATGGGTTTATCCTGGATCAGCTCTTTGTGGCACATGGCCACAGAGTTTTGGATCTGATAGACAGAGCCCCAAAGCCAAAGTTTGTGTCTTTTTGAACCCTAGCCTAGGTAAACATGAAAATAATTTTTGTTCCATAGTACCAGACACTACCATGCTGAATGGTTTACAAACAGGACATATGTGGTCTTTGTAAATAAACACATAGAATTTTACTTTAAAACAGGATCAAATCATTGCACAAGCCAATTAGACTTTGTGGTTTTCTTTTCTTTTTTCTTTTTTTTTCCTTTCTATTCAGGTGACTTGGGAACAGTGCTAACCTCATGCTTTTTGGCTTTAACTCTGTGCTGATATTCATTCATTCAGGCACGCTGCATGTATCTTGTTCTTTCATGGGAAAAATTCCCATGAAAGAACAAGATACATGCAGCGTATCTTCCAGAGAGATGCAGCACTTTCTCTCCCTGTTCCCTTCGTCAACCTTGAATACTTGCCCTAGGAACAGAAACTACCCAGAAACTAACCAAACCCAAGTCCTTATCCAGTGGGATGCCGCTCATACTGATCTGCTTGTTCCTAAAAGCAGACTGTCCCTTACCTATAAAAAGTGGTCTCATGATAGGGAAACAAACAGGAACTGTGGCACAGCCACCAATTCTCACTCTTCTTCTGAGTAAACATAACTGACTTAGGTTTTCAATCTAAATGTATCCTCAACTAGTAGCGTATTATTATGGTCATGTTATACAACTGGGAGCATCAAGAAATGTGATTCTTATTTTTTTTTGCCTTCCATAAACTCACTTTATTCAACTATGATGGAGTTTGGGAGTCTTTTAAAGGGGAACACATTGATAAGATAAATCTGTGTATGAGACAAACAAGTCAAACATAGAATGACACATAATAAAAGCATCAAGTCTGTTGTTTATATCCTAAGTTAATCATATTTTAGCAGCAACTGAGAGCCTCAGGAGACAGAGATAAGTTAATGAACACCAAGAGACAAATGAAGATTTCTGTGACACAAAAGTAATGCTAGTTCTTCTATTAAAGAATGCCTGGTTTCTTACCAGCACAAGAAAGCACAGATTTTTTCCTCAAATCTTTTCTTCTTAACCTCCAATTCACCAGAGGCAGCAATTCAGTGGGGGGACTGATCCAGTTCCCCTTTAGTCAGGAGAAAAGACGCTGACTGGGATTTGGATCAGGTCCTTACAACACTACAGGGTGGGGTTAACAATGTAAAAGCTAACATTTCCAGATCTATCTAAGACCAGATGTGCAAGGCAGGAAACCATATGATTAGATTCAAACAATAAATAAAAAAGGAGTTGCCCTTGTTTAGAAGCAATTTCCACCAGTGGAGATTTTCTAACCATGACTACATCCTGCAGGGTTCAGCATTAAGTCACTGAGTGGCTGAACCTCGATCCAGCAAAGCCTTCTGAACCTTTGGGGAGTCAGGATTAGCTGGAAGAACAAACGTAAGAGATCACTTCATGTCCAGCTAAAGCCAACAAAGGTTTTAATACTGAACTTTCTTCTGGTTTTCATTTTCAGCATTTTGAGTTAGTTATCTTTTTTGAATCTCCATTCCTGCAGGATCCTTTTAACTGTTGTAGTGTGTTTCCAGTTAATAAAAGTAGGCATTGCTTGAAACAAGACATACTCCTTGAAAGATGTTTTGCCTTCCCTTTTTTTCTCTCCTTATTTTTCTCTCTTCTTCCCTCCCTCTCTCCCTCCTTCCCTCCCTCCCTCCCTCCCTCTCCTTTTCTCTTCATTCTCTCATATTCCTTCCTTTATACTTTCCCTCCCCTCTTTCTTTTAACTCTTCCATGAAAAACCCCACCAAAACTGCAAAATTCAAAATAAAAATAAAACAAAAAACCAAACCAAACCGAAAACAACACCTCAAACCAAACCTAAGTGGTATGCATATGACAGTCTTACTTATCGCAGCACATGATGATGGTTGCTGAAATGAGCACACTCTGAACCTCTTCTCTCTTTTACACTTTGTATAGTAAGAATTGCCTGTCTAAATTGGGTTGAAAATATTCTATTTCAGCTTTTTTCTTTGCAATCAGTTTTGCAATTTTTTTCCACTGAGACAAGTGTTTAAAGGAACTGGAAGGCATATCTGAAATTTTCTAACTTTATGTATGCTTCACTTGTGCAGATGGAAATTGTGACTTTGTAACTTTTGAGGTCATTTACCATTGCAAAACATTCAATCAAAAGTGCAGTGGTGAGAGAGAGGGGAGTTATGAGGTTACTTATAACTGGATCAGCCCCCAGAACCTAATAAGATATTTGGACAGTGTGTTCAGGATAAAGGACCCTGTGCTAACTTGTCTTTAAGAATAAATTTTTCACAATTGTGAGTAATTGGATCAGCGTCTAGAAGCAGCCACCATGCAGAAGGTGCCTGAATAGGAGCTGATGTTAGAGTCTTAGACATGTTTAAAACTCTAAATTTACTAGTCACTGCTTTCCCATTTATTATCACTGTATAAGTAAGTAAGGATTTATATGTTAGCACAAAGGTGAACATTGTCCTATTTTAATTTCCATTCTTTTCTCTGTCAAGTAGGAAATAACACACACCTGGAATGTGAACCTCTCCTCCTACTCAAAGAACAGTTTAACAGAACAAAACACAACTGTTATAAATCCCAAGGCAGATGCTGTGAAAGCTTCTCTCTACATTGCCACTAGTGTCGTGTTTATTACTATGCTTAAAAGATCTCTATACTATGGCAATATTAACTAAAGTTAGATGCTATTTTTTTCCCTATGCAGAAGAGCATATTATAGAAACATGACTTTCCTAATAAGAAAACTGACCAATTATTTTATGCCTGAAAATGTAGGTTTAGAAAGTAGGAAAAGTAGCAACATTCCTAAATAATGCATGGAACTAATCTGGAGCAGAAGGCAGAAGATCGGTTTCTAGGCTTTAGTTCAAAACCACTGCAGAATCTGTATGCACAGGAGAAATCGATTCTTCAACTTGATGGAGGTCAGCCCGTTCCAGCTGAGGTCATTCTGATTAGTTTGGGCAGCTACTAAGCCAGCTGGTAAACAGATGCTTTCTTATATGTTGATGGTTCAGAATAAATTAGGTCAAACACTTTGATTGTGGTTGATGCAAGAAATCTGATAAATACAGCCTTGTGTTTTCTTTCATTTTCTGTTTGAAATTTTTAGGCAGCAAAAATATAATATTATACTTAAGACTAGATAAGTTGACAACATATAAAAACCATGAACTGAAACTGTGCAAAAAATTTGTCTGAGCTACACCATTGCTTCATTGCATTGCATCATTGCTACTGTGCAATTTCTGATGGGTGTTTGCAAGCACCCTGTGTGAAAAGTGCCATTTTTCATTTATTTTACAGTAAATCCCTGAGGCATGAAGCAAGTCCTGGGTGTATTCCTTCCTATCAAGGTGTTATGTGTATCTGACTACAAGGCAGACATACTCTTGCAATTTTTCCAAGGAAATCACAATGTCTGCCATAAAAGCTGCTTTTGCTCTTCTAGAAGGTATTGCTCAGAATCAGTTGCAGCACTCATTTCTTTCCATGCCCTTTCCCCTCCCTGTTTGGGGCAGGTGGGGGAGGGTTGAGAGGCAGTTGTGGGTTTTTTTGTTTTGTTTCATTTTTTTTATGGACTTTATTCAGGCTTGGCCTTAATTAGATTGTCTCAGAGAATTTACGGGCAGCAGTTGTTGGCTGTTAAACAAACACAGCCACAGATACACTGAGCTGGATTCTTCTGTCGCTTCTTGCATTCCCACTTTCTCCACTTGCCCAGTGGCACATCACTGATTTACACCAGTGCAAATAACCAAATAATACCCATCTGTTGGCTTCACAGACACATGCTGACTGCTTCTCTTGTTAAATGACACCTTTGTTAATTGTCACTTCTGTAGGGATCTGGTCCCAAAGTGACCAAAGCAGGGGGTGTAGTGGCAGGGAGGCACAGGACAGGGCCAGAAGAGAGGGTCTGTACAAGTGCCAGGGGTCTGCAGAGCAAAGCCACCTGTTGGCAGAAGTCTCAGATCTGCCCAAGGCTGTAATGAACAGGACTGCTGCAGTTACTCGTGCTGAACTCATCAGAAGATACTAAAGATGAAGACTAATGCTATTTTCCTTTCATTAAAGTCACAACTACAACCATGCTATGAAACACAAACTGTTGAGCACATCAGGAAGCTGCTGATAAAAGATGCATCTAGAAACTTACAGATGCTGCTAGCATGTACAGGCAGCATGCTTTGCAATTTTGTTACAAATTTTGGCATATGCATATTTCATCTACAGCATCAAAAATGCAGCATATAACAAATGCAGATGACTGGGCTCAGGCACAAGTTGAATGCTGAAATGAATGTGAAAGCCTACTTCATTTCATCACTTTTGGATCTGCAATACAGAATGGAAATTTAACTGCCTGATAACTAGTCAGCAGGTATTTTTGTGCTGTATTCTACTTAAGGAACTATCAAATTTTGTCACAGAAATGTGAATAATGTTGTGTGTAAGTTAACAGTAGACATTGCTTCACAACACTGCTAACCTGGATGTGAGATGGTGGAACAGCTGCAATTATCTAGTAAATAATTAACACTAGTAGTAAAAGAAACTTTTTTCTAAGACTTCACATTAACGTGAATATATGAGAATGGAGGTGAAGCAATTACCAGAAATGTTATAAACTATGAAGAAATTCACTGCAACTGAGAAATGACTGGAGATTGAAAACACTCCCTTAGACTTCAGTGAGCAGATGTCCTGCCATTTGGGTTCAGCACTTTTCATAATCTAAAATCAAAATCACATGAGGGCCTTTGGAAAGCTGAGTTTTCAGGCTGTTTCCCCTTGTGATCTGTCAGAAGTTTTCCATTATGTACCACCCTGGACTGGATCTTGTTAAGATCATGGTTCTGATCTCAGTCCTTTCCTCTCTCTCTAATAAAGGACCTTTCATAAGAATTTCTTCACTACTGATAATCTGTTCTTTTCTTATTCCATAATTTTTTATCTTCAGGGTCATTGTCTTTTTTTTTCCTGCCTGTTTCCTCAAAACAGTTGTAACACCCTTAGAGAATTCACAGCTTTCCAGAACTGGAACAAGATTTCGCTTCAAGGAGTTTTCTCCCTCCACAGTTCAGCCCCTAAACTGTGGGTATTACCTAAGAGCTGAGCTTTCAAATACTTGCTGCCAGCCTCTGGACATGCCCTCAGGGGCTGCTGTTCCAAGCTGCACAGCTTCCCTTGCAGTGCTGCCAGTTATGCTTGGGAGCATGTGGTCCTGGGACACGCTGGCATCACTCCCAAGCTGTGCCCCGCTATTCTGTGCAGCCACCAGAGGAGAGATGCAATTCTGACTTTTGAGAGCAGCTCAGGCACAATATGTATCTTTCACAGTTATCTACTTTCCCAGTCAAAAGGACATAATTTGGGCAACGCTTGTGCTTGGACTCTTGATGGATACAGCTGGGAGCCATACACACAACAGGAACTGAATATTGAGCCTGACTTTGGTACAGCCTTTGCTGGAGGAAGCTGCATCCCTGTTTTACTTCCTGACCTCATGTATCTCATCATGAGAAAAGAGGAAAAGGCCTCAAGTTGCTCCAGGTGGTTTAGGTTGGATATCAGGAAACGTTTCTTCTCTGAAAGGGTGGTCAGGGATTGGAACAGGCTACTCAGGGAAGTGATGGATTCACCCTTCCTGATGTGTTCAAAAGCCCTCTAGATATGGTGCTTAGAGACATGGCCTAGTGGTGGACTTATCAGTGCTGGGTTAAGTGTTGGACTTGGGGATCTTATGGATCTTTTCCATCCTCAATGACACTGTGATTCTCTCCATATGACTGGGAGCTTGTTAGACCAAGAACATCTTTAACCCTTGGGTTCATGAGTGACAGAAAGGTGATGAGCCTTGCTGTGAAGGAGTGCTGTACTTCCAGGAGGTCTGAGGAAAGGGTGGAACTGTCCATGTACGGGACTTGGCTGCTGCCTCACAGGCAATCTGAGGGCTGCAAAGACAGCAGGGGCTCTGTGCTGTACCACTACTCTGCGAACCTCACCCCTTAGGCTAAGGCCAAAAACCTCCATAATTTGACTTAAATTACTGGGGGCAGGGAGTGGAATGCACAGCATTTAAGGATTCTAATGGCTTCTTAAATGCTTTTTCTTTTTTACTTGCTAGTAGCTGTACCCCTTTGGATTAGACTCAGTTATGCCTAGGAATGGTTTCAGAATGCATCCTAAACTGTGGGTAAAGATGGGGTTTTTCATTCTTTCCACATTGCCAGTCTTCCTCACACAGACCCACCCCAATGTGTCCTGCACTGTGTAATCACACACTGAAAAGGAGGCCAGAGTAACACAGCTCAGCTTTGTGGTTCACCACACACATGGCAACACTGACTCCGAACCACCTCTCCAAAGCAAAGCTCAACCCACAGTTTAGTACAATGTGTGAGTTTTATCTAAGTGGGACTGACAACTGATATGTTGGGATCATCAGTGTCTAAGAGTATTTATAACAAGAAATCAATAAGCCTCAACCAATTACTTCAAATGAAGCTCACGATGAGGGATAATCTTAGGACAGCAAAATAACAGAGACTGATGGGATCAAAGCAACCCTCTAAAACAGTGATGCTTAGTTTGCTGCTGCTGGTGGTTCATTTTAGGGTGGTTGACATTCTGAAAACTTCAGAAATACCACTATATCCTTCCCCTGAATGAGAAAAACCACTTATCTCTATAGCTGTATTTTGATCTTGTTCTGTTTTATATTATGTTTATTATTAAAAAATCCCTTGTGCTTTATATTATTTTCATATGTTGTTTATGAATGGTTAACAACTGATTATTATCTGTGATGCAATTCAAGCCATGTATTGCAAATGGTTGAGAGCACATCTGTGCAAGATACAGAATTACAATCTATTGATCTGCTTGGTGTTTGGCAATTGACTGTGGCATTTGTTAAAGCAGGTATCATTACTTACCAGCAAAAAGAACAGTATGGACGGTGGACAAAGGATGAAAACTCCTCCAGTTTCCAGGTCACTGCATGGACTTTCCTGCCATCTCTCCTGATTCTGTGCAGCCTGGTCTCACTTCTCTGGTGGCTGTGATGTCTGGCCTCCATGCATGCCTACCCCACAGCTTTCTTCCTGCTTTTCAGGTGTTTGCCAGGGTAATCTGTGTGCTGCAGCGTGCAGAGGCTGTAAAGGTGAATTCATGGCTCCGTGTCTCTGAATGTTACATTTCCAGGCAATGCCACTGAGTATGAGAGGGTTTCAGATAAAGATCAGCTGCTACAAAAGGTTTCCAGAGCACGACTTTGGGAAGCTGGAGGGGGCTTGTCCACACACGCTGCATTGTCCCAGTACAGCTGCCTACTCTGCTGCCTTTCATGTCACATGGACCTTGGACTAGAAAGCCCTGCCCAAAAGCTCCTCCATTTTTAACTAAGAGTTTAGTAAAGGGTCACTGTGGCCTTCCCAATCTCCGTGTTGAGAGGCAGAGCACAGAAAGTAATTAATTCCTTCCTCAACGTGAACCCACTGAGTGTTTAAGGTAAATGAACCTATTCGTGGTAGAGACTGAGTCTGTCATTTGAAAGGAGATCAATTTTATTTATTTTTTTTTGTTAGAATATATCAGAAAGGAAACTGCTTAAAATAAGATCCAGGAATTCCAGTAAGAAAAGAATTAATTAAAGATTTTAACAGAGCTTGTGCTTTCCATTCTGGACAAAATTATAACCTCCAGCCTACAAGAAAAAAATTATCATAAAATCTGATATATATTATCCTCAATTGCCTAAAAAATACTGATAGAAATTGTCTGGATAAAGAAGGTAGTGCATACAGTTGTTTGCTTTGTCACTGAGCATTTGGAATTTATAGACACTGTAGAGCTCTGCAATGAAATGTAAATAGACCTATAAATATATTCATAGTCTTTGCTAAGTCAAATGAGGTCCACTGAATGTCCTGTACTTGTCAAAGCTTCCTAAAGCCCTCTTTATCCTCAGGGGAAGGTAAATTTTGATCATCAATATAACAATTATAGATGCAGTAGATACACAGCACTTTTGCTAGTTACAGTACAGTTTTTAAAGTCTATTTTCCATGGGAATTTCGTATACAGGAAAGTGTAGGACCCTGCCTTAATTTTTTAAGTTCTCATTTTGCATTTGGGTATTTTTTTCCCTCAGTATCTGATGGCTTCCCAATTCTCATCTGTTTGTAAAAGATAATGAAACAGTGAAAGACACAGTGCAATCTTCATGCTCAAGTGGATAGAGCCCATAGCTTTGACTCTCAGTTTAAGTTTGGCTGCAAGAACACATGAAAACCCTGAATGAGTAATGCAATATTTCAGGACCAGCATTCTTTACATAGCTTTGTTTTCACCCTCCCTCCCTGGTTGCAGTAGGGTCTCTAGGTAGTCAGCCCTGGCAATTTTGGATGATCAGAGCCATCTATAAAGGTCTAGGGATCAAACTGTGTGGCCTAGAACAACAGTATATCATGTAGAGTATTAAGGATTATTCTGTTAATTTTATTCATGTGTGTGGTCCTGCATATTTCCTGCCTGTTGTTTATATTTTACAGAGTATTTTTTTCTAGTTAGTCAGAATATGATATAGATATAGTACCTCTTTCCTATTTAACTAATCAAGTTGTGCTTTCATCCATAAAGTCTTCGCTACTGAAGTTTAGGATCAAGCTAAGAATAGATGAATGGGTGTTTCTAGTGGAAGAACCATTTAGTTTGAAATATTTGAGGGAAATGATTTGTGGTAAACATTTGTGTATTTATATGAGGACTTATAGCTGACCTTGATTACCCTGAGGGAAGGTTCTTGTGAAGTTTTATTCACAAAAGTCCATATGTTTCAGTACTAGCAGAAGGAATAAAGTGACACATTTCATCTATTTTAGTTAAATAAACATCTTGCATGTCTTTTTATCTAAATTAATCTGTTCCATTTCACATGCATATAGTTTCCCATGAAAAAAGTGACTCCATAAGCTCTCCATTGAAGCAGTATTGCTAGAGATTGAAAATAAAAGAACAGAGGCCTTCCATCTGCCTACTTGTCTCTCTATCTGTGTAAGAACATACTTATCTATTTATCTTTCTATCCTCAAACTTTCAAGCCTTGCTATTCCTACACACAAGCCTTTTGTCAGATAGTTTCCCATCCAAAAAGGTGGCAGGTTTGATTTGGATTTCTTTTGTCTTTATTTTACATTTACTCAGCTTCCACTACTTGACTTTGGTTTATTCTTGTTGTTTCTACTTTTTCTTCCTCCTGAAAATGTACCCTCACTGTGTGTTGCTATTCATTCTCAAGTAGAGCACCTCTGCCACTTTTACCTCAGTTTTTGACATTCTTTCTTTTTTATACGAGGTATAAATGTATTTTGTTGTAGAGTAATTGTCTTATT
Source organism: Pomatostomus ruficeps (assembly GCA_013400735.1). Lineage (NCBI taxonomy): Eukaryota > Metazoa > Chordata > Aves > Passeriformes > Timaliidae > Pomatostomus > Pomatostomus ruficeps. The sequence goes on along the minus strand of VYZT01018086.1, from coordinate 29,845 downwards.
CTCCTTAGAAAACCCACTTCACACGATGTCATGTTGTTCTCACATGTTTTCATCACTGCAGATTAGTCTTGCTCTTTCAGGAAAACACCTCATTGTCCACACTTGTCAGGCGCCTGCAAATCCCTATTAATACAATTGTGTTGCATCTCTTCACCACTTTAAACCCTTATCTGTTAAAAGACTCTTTCTGAGGCTTTAATTTTCCTTCTAGTCTTATGCCTCAGTCCTTTATTAGAAAAAAATTTAAAATCCTATCTTCTTCGGGTGTGCTCCTGGCAATCCATAAGGCTCTGCTGCGCTAAACTGATTGAAAGCAAATTGCTTTGAACATGGTCTTGTAGCACCTGAGGCCCAACCTAGCAAGCTATGGAAGAGAATCCTGGAATCAGTGGCAGAATCCTAGAAAATGCTCAGTTGGAAGAGACCCATCAGGACCATAGAGTCCAACTCCTGGCCCTGCATGGGGGGCAGGAGCTGTGGGGTCTTCTCTTTGCACAGCAGCGTAGCGGACACAGCGTGTTCTTGTTTGGCAGTGTCCTGGTGCCCACCCTCTGCACATCGCCTCTTGCTTGTTCCTTTGGTAGCATCTCTGCAGGATCCTTTTCCCCTGAAGTTCGTTGCGGGATCACGGCTTGCTCAGAACCTCATAGCAAAACACAAGCTGGGAACTTGAAGACCTTAGTGACAAGATTCCACCCTTTTTAGCAGTGAAAGTGCATTTAAACTAGACCAGATGTGTTTCTAAATGTAAAGATGAGTGAGGAATCAAAGCTTGTTTGATTCTTGATACCCACATTCATTTTTAATTGAGAGCAGTGATTTGTTCTAATTAAGAAGCTGTAATACCATCATGATATGTTTGGACCACGGTGATTTTCTTTATTTAACAGGATCATTTTTAATAATTAAATTAAATAATTTCCAAATTAAACATCCATGAGAGGAGGGAAAAAGTATTAATATTTTTTCTGAACAAATGACTGAAATGCACCATGACATTATCCTGATTCTAGTGCAGCTGTTACACTTTGCAAAATTCTATTATTTGTCTTCATCATGGTTCAAAATGTAGTGTGGAAGAAATAGAAATGAAAAGAAAATGGGAAAGGATATATTTTGTCTGAGTATTCTGTGCAATAGTCATTTTGTGGGTAACAGGAAAATACAAGGCCATTTATTTTATCTATTTGTTTATTTCCAGTTAGTTGGAAGTATATTGTTCTGCCAAAAGCCTGATTGCACATACAAAGCCTTTTGCAAGAGATCTTGGGAATTAAAGCCAAGTTCCATATACTACAGGGAAAATAAACCTGTTATGAAAGGCCTTACAGGAAAAACCACTGTGCAGTGCCTGTCCTCGGGTGTGTGCATGGGAGGAACATGTGCATCCCTTCTCGTATCTCCTCTGCTCTTGAATCTCCACAGAGCTTACACAAATCATCAGGATTAAGGAATGAAGTCCAAAGCCCACCAAAATTCCTTCAATACCTGCTGGTACAGACTAGGACATTGTCTAGTTTCAGGTTTGGTCCTGACACAGCTGATATTGCTTTAAGTTTTATAGGGAGGTGAATTATGTGCATATTTATGGGTCTCTTACAGCTGTTTCTTGCACATAATTGTCCCAGGATATTCTTTCTCAGATTTTTCTGACCTTACAAGTTTTTCTCAAGCAAACGGGCAAAAAAGATGTGAATGAGAGGACCCTCCACTCCACCTCAAAAGACACTCGCTGACAAAATGGATCCAACAACTAAGAGTGCTGTAATTTCCTAAGAGTGCTGTAATTTCCTGTCAATGCAGTTCAGAACAGGCAAGATACAGCAGCTTTATTTCTCTAGGGCAAAATAAGCACAGAGGCCACCAGTAGTGCAGTACAATGTGTACATTACCCAGAGCCAAGGACATCACCTCAAACCATGGGGAGACAACTGAGCACTGACCTAATTCCATTGAGCATTATCCTAGAAGGCAAAGTGTCTGCCCACAGTGACAAAAATTTTGGCTGTCACTTTTAACTTATCTCTTGAGCCCTTTTAATTTATTTCAGGTTTAATCCAGAATTGTATTTTTACAGGGGAATGAATATGGACATTTTGTAAAGCAGGTTTCTTGAATAAGCCTTCTCATTTTTAAATATTGGGAAAGAAATAAGACTTCCATGGCTTCCAGACAAATGAGACTCAGAATTTTTAAGTCTTTGACTTCCACGTTGACCTTTCGTCACTGCTGAGTTGCTGTCAGCCATGCAAGACTTGACAGAACAAAAGTGGGATTAGATTTCAGAGACATTAACCACCAGACTCCATGGTCTGGGCTCTGTAGTGCATGACCTGAGAAGTAATTCCGTCTTGCTGCCACATATGGCAATATGTAGATCCTAAAATCAAGCTCATTAAAAGTATTTAAATACACAAGATGGAGAAGAGGAAAAAGTGGAAAGAAATGAGCAGCAGTTAACAGAAGCTGGGCTTGGCAGCTATGCCCCCTTCAGAAACTGATTATATGGACATTTCCATCTCTTAAAAAGGGCTTCCTTATAAAACAGTCAAACACCAAAAGAACAGAGTGAAGAAAATTACTAGGCATGTTCAGAAAATAAAAAAGCCATTTAATGACTTGGGCTGTTGTTAAAAGAGATATGTCCTGAAGAGATTTCATGTACCCTAATTTCCTGTTCTACCTGGGTGTGATCTGTCCCTGAGTTTCTCAGGAATGCCAGATCTGAAATCCAACATGATTTCACATTCTCTGTTGAGCACTGATTGAAATGTTTTGAAATTAAACAAAAGTTTAATGGGTTTGTGCTGCAATGCTGCCAGTAGGGGTACTGGGTGTCTGCCCGCGGTGCCAGGGGCTGGCCGGGCTGCTTCAGGGGTGCAGGAGGGCTGGCGAAGGTCCTGTATGTGTTCACCTACCCCACCGATGTTCCAGGTGCACCGAGGAAGGAGAGACAAATGGAGGGGCTCCTCAGCTGGTTTATTTGGGCACCAGGGTCATGCCAGAGAAGCACTGGCCCGGGGAGTTACAGTCATATATATACCAAGACGAGGGGGCAGGGGAGAGTACACACATCCTCCGAGGTAGGAGGGCAGGGATTGAATTTGGCAGGCTTTGTATAGGATTGCGAAATCCAGAGCCCTTCAGGGGGAGAAACCAGATACCAAGGGGGAAGGCGGTAAGACAGCAGTGCCTGGCCATGAGAAAAACCGAAACCTAGCCATAGCACACTGCAACAGGTTTGAGGCATCAGATAAAAGAAATCAGAATTTCTCCTTGGTCTGGAAATCCCAGGGGAGGAGATTGTACCCATGGGCTGCTTGTGTAGTTCCATGCTTCCTCATTCTCATTCTGTAGTCCTTACTGAAGCATAAAAGCAAAAAGAAGAAACAGCAGGCAAAGAAGAAAATACTAATTTGGTTCTTTTCCCTAAACTCCCTACAAGAAGGAGATAGATCAAGAACAAATCTAAATTTCTCCCTAATCTCTGGGAGACCTGATACAGTTCTGAAAGCCTTTAAGAAAGGAGGTCTAGGTTTCAAATCTGAATTTCTCACTTTGGATATATATCTAGTGGGAAGTCTTCATTTGATTTTTTCTTGTATGAAAATGTAGTTTAGCTAGATCAAGAGTATTCCCTTCTTTTCCAGTTCTACAATGAAGACATCATATTCTTTGTTTTTACATATGAAACTCAGCATCAGTCTGCTTTCCCAAAGAATTTAGTAGCCCATCAAAGAATATTAAGAAAGTTTTGCAGCTTCCAGTATCCAACTGGAAGAGCTGAAGCCACACACCACCAAGTGCAGAACTGGTGCAAGTTCATGCTTCTGCTTCAAATTTGTTCAAAATATTTTGATAGGGTAATTTTGTCCTGGCAGACTGAGGATGAGATCAAGTATCATCTGTTCTCCTGCAGCTACACAGAAGCAGCCCCAGCACCATATGCTGGGCTCTGGCTCAGCTCACACGCCACAGCTGAGACTCCATCACATGCTTGCACCACACTGAGAGGGAATTGCTGCTGCCTTTACTGCAGAGATCAAGGGTCAATGAACATGGAACTGCTATTATTTGTCTTGGTTTTAAGAGAAACACTCCTCTACTAGTAGCAAGTATTGGGCTCCAGGGTGGGAGATGTTGAGAGTGCTCCTGTCCTGTCTGCTGTAACCAAGGTTGCTGTCTCAGCAGTCACTGAGGGACATCCTGTACTGGGAAGGGCTGGGCTGAGGGACAGACCAGCTGAGCCACAGTTGCACATCTGCCTCCTTGGAAACCAGACCCATGGCCGGGCCTTTGGTCAAGCAAGGGCTTTCAGGAGCTGCTGAGCGGCTATTATTTGCACAGATGTATGCACATGCACAGCGCTGCTTTCCTAGAACCTTCTGGCCAATGGCCAATTAATCTCTAACTACAAACCCCCTATTTAGAAACTGCTTTCACTGTGACCTTTCCTCAGAAAATGTATTTTGGTCCAGTGTAAGTAGGATATATTAAATGCTAAATAAGTAATGCATAATAATGCTCACGATATGAAGTTAAAATACTTTCAAAAGTTTCTTTTGGTACTTTCTGTACATACTGTTCCTGTTCCACATATAGAAAAAAGCATCTATATATTTCTAGCTGCAATTTCATTTAGTTCATATAATAAAGAAAAAGCGATAAGGAAACTTTAGCTCTCTATTATAAGCCAGATATTTATGATATTTTATGTCTGGTATAACTCTGGAAAAAGGAAAAAAAATTGTTTAGGAGGTTAACGGTCAATTTCAAATTGTATAAACTTTTTTTTCTGGAAAAATCCCAGGGCATTTGAGAGTTCTAACAAAGCAAAAGAATGAAAGATTAATTTAAAATATGTTAAGACATTCTGTTTTGTGAAGAACAAATGCTTTATTTCAACTTTTAGCTTTTAAAAGCATCTCAAACTTCTAAGAAACTCAGCTAGAAAACTGTTTCAAAGGGATTTATTTTAGAGTATGGAAACAACAATTTATTTCTTAACCAGATGAATCCAAATTTACAAAGCAATTCTGCAATGCTGAGTGCACATTTTTTCCTAGAAAATGCTTATGAATCCAACTCTAATCAGTTCACACCTGCGTATAATGAGTGTAAGCAGATGTATAATGCTTCTGTTAGAATGTGGTATTGGTTCCACTCACAGGGGAAATCCTGGCTCCAGCAACGTCAAAGACAGTTTCTCAAACTCATTTCTTCACACCTAATTCATGTTTCATCTTTTAGAATCTGCCATTTCACACTAGTCTAAATGTTGCTACTCTTACTGGTACAGTTGCCAAATCATTCACATTAAATAAGCTAAGTAAAGCAACAATTCAGATTTTTTACTTTATCAAGGGCCAAAATAGTGGTTCATGCCCTAAATATTTCCTGTCTAGACTACTATATTGGTCTTTTGGACAGATTTCCAACTCTTTTCCATTGTTGTTTCAAAGTGAAATGTACAAAACTATATAGCTTTTTTCTTCCTCTTCTAAGCTCTCAAGAAGATGCTGGGCTTGTTTTCAGGCCTCATTGTATTAGGAAACTATACCCCTGGTGAGGAATCAATCCTGTATTTATATTTGAATTGTGATTATACGAGAAAGCAGGAACGGATTCTGTGAGCTAGGAGACTGCAATAGATAATGGCAAACTTACAGCACTGGCCTCTGAAGCGCCCTTTTTATTGCACTCTGATGAAAGATGGGGACACCCTGCACTCAGTGACTCAGTAGAGACACCAAGGTCAAATATTCAGCTGGATGTCATTCATTGCTTTATTCTGGACATTCTTAACTTAACTGTCCCAGCTAAATTAACCATATCATCTCCACGAGTAGCTCCAGATAATCATTTGTATGGATTCTCTTAGATGCCTGTCAGCCTTTTTAGGAAGCCCATTTCAGGGTACTGAAGGATCTCTGATCCTGAACAAGACTGGAATAGATGCTTAACCTTTGGACAGCTGAATTAGATCAGAAGAATCCTCTCTCTCCTTTTCTGATGGATGCTTTGTACTTTGTCAAAGGTGCTTAAGAACTGTGGTGACTGTCCATGGAATAGTAAATTTAGATATTTTTGGAGTGGCTGAACACTTCATTATGTGATTAATAACCCATCATTTATTATTTTTAATAACAGTTTGAGGTTGATGAAATTTATTACAACATTCAATAATTCTATCCCAGCCTTTATTTTAATATCTTGCTCTCTAGCATTTGACTGAATCATCCCTCAGGATCCATATCATACATTTAAGTAATCAATTTTAAATTTTCATATTTTCCTGAAACAATGACTTTTATTTCTTTGGTATGTTTGTCCATGCACAATTTCTATCTATGGTCTTAATGTTCTTCAGAAAAATGTGATCCAAGAACTCCTCATTGACACCACTCTGTGCTTTCTTTTGTGCTTGGGGCACCGGTAGCTTCTCTGCTCCTGTGACTTTGCAACCTTTGAGATTTCAGCTGAGTGACTGTGTTCTATCATCATGAATTCTGTTTTAGTGAATTTCATATTTAACATGTTTTTATACAGGGAATGTAATTCATGCATACCTCCCAATCAATAGTCCAACAAAGCTCAAGTGTTCTCTTGATCTCGTTGTACACAGGTTTTAACAAAGATTTTTGGAAGCTTTCCAATAAAAATGCAATAGCAGCAGACAGGGAGAGGTTAGGCAAACAGTGCTGCATTATACATGGCTACATACAATATTGTACTCAGGAAAGGCTAAAGAAATATAATTGCTCAAAGGGACCATTTCTGGGGAAAAAAAGTAATGAACAGAAGTAAATGTTTCAGATTCATCTTTTGTTTGAAGAAATGATGATGATCAATGTCATCCCTAGTCTATAAGATTTTCTCTCTCTATGAAACTTTCCAGTTATCAATGGCATGTGAATCAAATGCACTTTCAAAACCACTTGCAGATGATTTTTCATTTCACCAGTTTTATCCGAAATCTTTGCAAATATCAACAAAAGCAAAGAAAAGGTGGTATTGAATAAGGTGTAGGCTATGCATGCTATATTATTCTATTGTTTATTAATTATTTGGTTATTTATTATTTAATGTGGTTTTGAAAGTAAATAATTTTGGTTATCTTGTGATATTCCACTGAACCCTGTGCAGTCTGTCTTGTCTAAACCTCAGTGTCATATGGTGTCTTCTACTCCTGTCAGAGTAGTCTGTCCTTTCAGAGTGTTTATTTACCATGCTCAGATCTACAAACAAAAGTCCTCCATGTCCTTTTCTCCATGAAGGTATTCTAGCAGCCAGTCAATTCCTCATTCTTTATTTGTTTTGTTTGTTATCTGTTTGTCCTCTCCCAGCTGGTGCACGGTTCCTCCAAGAACAGGGCTGGGCAGGGCTAAGGCAGCCCCCCCGCTCTGCTGCAGGAGAGCAGATGGCCTCAAGGAGCTCCTGATCCCAGTCTCTTTCAAAAACCTTGATGCTTTGGGAAAAAAAGGACAAACATTTTAAATTTTAGATGAAACATTTGTTCATTCTCATACCATTCCCTTATGTACATACGTCAGATGCTTCATCAGACACTGATTTTTGCACAAGGAAAAGCCAAAAAATACCTCTTTCATTTGCCTTCCTTTTTTTTAATGACCCTGTTACATTACTTTGGGTTTAATGTAAAACCATGAGATCTGGAGTCACTGTAGCATGGATACAAATGTTGTAGTTGCAGATGGAAGCACCCTTCTATTAAAACAAGCCTGACTAATTTCACTAATGCTCTTGCTCTGTTAAAGATTTTCCCTTTTCTCAAAGGGTTACCAGGAAATTGAGATGTTTTTCAGTGGGCTCATCCCTAGTTAAACATTAGTAACAAATAACCCATACACTGGATTTGCTTCCTTATTCAACATCATCTTTGAATCCCAAATTTCTCAAGCTCATAACACAAATAGAGAATAGTTATTTATGAGAGACTGATTTTCAGTTCAGGCTTTGTTTTTCCAACACTGGTATGTGTGCATTATTATTATGTGAACTATCTATATCTATATCTATACATATACACACATATATATAGAGAGATAGGTTTAGATATATTTCCCCTCTAATATTAAATTTCAAATGCCTTTTTATCAGCCCATCTCTTCACCCTCTCTCAATTTAGAAAATCTTTTGTAATTGCTTCACTCAGCTGCTCTGCTTTTTAAACTCTCCTACAGATCTAAACACATGACATTTGTAACAATATATTTATGTGTCTAATTTTAAACTTGCTGAGTGAAAATCACTAAAATTGATTTGGAAATTAATGCCTTTAAAAGATGCAATAGCACAACTTTACTTGCCATCATCTAGTGGAAGTTTAGTGCCTCAAAAAAGCCCTCAAAAAAGCTATCAGATCTTACATTTTGCTAAAGCTATTACTAAACTTTCAGAACTAGCCACTGTAAAAGAAGGGGTTTGCGTTGGGTTTTTTTTGTGTGTCTAGACATTGCCTAATACCATTAAGGGAGTTAAAAATTATAAACATATTAGCATTTCATTTTCATGCGTATGAATGAGATGATTTCATACAAGAATGAAAGAAAAAATCTTGCTGTCAGCAGCCATATGGAGATATAAATGTGCTCCTATACCCACAGTTCTCCCCAGGCTAGGATCAGTCTCCTCTGTCAGGATGCTGCAGGACCTAAATGTGCTGTTACAGATCAGAACTGCCCTGTCAGCTGCAGGGTCACAGCACTCGCTGTGGTGATGGAGACAGAGAAGGATGCTTAGAAACTCGTTCAGCAATAGAGGTAAATCTCTCTTTCTTTGGGATGGGAAAGGGGCAAAATGAGTCAGATGGTGCCAGAAGAGAGTCAGGGCTGTGAATAAGTTTTCCTTTCCTCTTTTTCTGAAATCTTGGGTAATCAATTGATTTGCTCAAAAGCTGACACTATGGGTATGTCCTGTCCTGCCAATAAAGCTGGATAATTTATCTGGTGAATTTTTTTTGTTGCTGTTGTGTTTTAAGGGGTCTAACGTCATGCACAGCAGGATTCAACCTTGAGAAATAAGCTGGATTCTTAAAAACAGATTTCCAGCTGAAATTTTGAATTGAGAGCTTGTCTGATGACTTCATCATTGTCTTTTCCCCCAAAACCTTACAAGATCACCAGACTTTAAACTCAAGCCAGGATCTCTCCAAGGTGCCCTATATTAACATGATGATGTCATCAGAGGCTCGGAAAGGATCTCTCAACTTGACCTGGCCCTCTCTCCATTCCAATCACTTCCCCAGGCAATGCTCCATGCTCCTTGGGTGAGTGTCTGCAGGAAAGTCTCAGAAGCATTTATGATTTATGTGCTTTATCTATCCAGCTCCAAAGAGCCACTTTCTTTACGGTACTTCAGGGAAGCCTGCTTGAAATAAAGCTGGAATTGGTAAAGGCACTGGAGAAGAGAGAAAGCAAAGCTCTCTGAGGGCATAAAAATAAGTATTACATACATCCCTTATCCCTTTATTTCTTCTTCTATATTTATCCCAAGCATAAATAAAAAGTAAACATTATCATTCCACAGCAAATGAAGGAAAAAAACCCAAAACCCCTTTATGAAATCATTGAGATGTTTCAAGATATAAACAGGAAAATGCTACAAAAGAAGGAAAGATGCAATTATAAAGACTTTGTAAAGATGCAATTATCCATGTTTCTGTACAACACACATTATGTCTAAAGAAATAAGATAAATGGCTCAGAAAAAAGGTCACTGTCGAAAAGTGAATGGGAAGCAGTAGCTTCAGGGAGAGGGAGCTGAAGAAGGGAGGAAAACTAGCATGCTAAGCAAGAGTGAAAAACGTGCTCCAACCACAAAAAATCAGAAGGCATAGATAGTTTTGTTCAGAAACAGGCAATACTATGGACTTCCAGCACTCTGTTTGCTGAATTAGACTAATCTGTGTTACAGAGAACACAATTCCAAAAAAAATTACTGGTGTATGCCTGATCTTTATGTAGCTGCAAGTTGGAAAAGTGGCCATATCTCTGGGCTAAGAAAAGGATTCAAAATCAGGGAGGGAACCAGAGATTCTAATGTCAGCTGCTTGTGAGGGCTATCAGGGTAACATATGCCCATCAATAATCAGAGAACTGACACAGGCTACGCATAAGGCACACACTAGTGACAGCAGAAGTGGATATTAATGGATACTAATTGGTGCAATTTGTGTGCAGTATTATCATTAAAATAAGGAAAATGCAGCAGTGAGACATTTACATAGAAAAAGCAGAATATTTCAGTATTTTCAAAGCACACCTCTTTCAGTCAAAAGCTAAGTGTCCAGAAAGCAATTTGCCCTACTTTAGAGAAGGAGGTTTGCTTTCTGGAGTGCACATGCTCTGTGTGCATGTTTTCTCTGTTCTCTAACAATTAACTGAGCTGTCTCCCTACTCATTTGCTATAGAAGAGCTGTCTGGTAGGAAAAATGCCCTACTTTTTATAAAGAAATTTATAATGGAGTTTAATAACTATTTTCCTCAACCTGTTGCATTCAGATAAGCATGAATGCAGTATGGAGGAAAGGTTATAATGTATAGAACTTATATTTACAGTTGTAAATGTTCCATTCATGTAGATCTGTACAAGTGTGCATGTTGCTATCTCATTTGACTACCTTGCTGGCACCTACATCTAATTCTGAATTTTTTTAAAGGCAGTCCTACTGAAAGGACCTGATACAGCATAAATTAGATAATTATTTATTACCCTCATAAACAGTGTATTCTCAACTTCTGCTACATTTCAGCTGCAGCTTGGAGCCTAGAGATGATAGCAGCAAGGACAGGTGAATGAGATTGTTTGATTTGTGCTGTGTTTACAGTTGCAATATCATCGCTTGCATGACACAGACTGCAGAATCTTTCCCTGCAAGTTCTGTGTCAAACTCATATGTGTTTTCTACATCTTTTTGAAACTTATCCAGTCTCAAATTATTTTTTCAAATGAAAAATATTGCTATAGAGTCATAGAATCATAGAATATCTGAAGTTGGAAGGGACCCATAAGGAACATGGAATTAGAAAAAGAAACATGACTCCAGACTTTTTGCTGCACATATGGAAGTAGGATAAGTTACACAGTGCTGTTTAAAAATGATGTTCAGTGAGTTCATACCACAGTCGGGATTGTAACCCACGGATGAGGCAGCTGTCTACGTCGCTGATATTTCTCTCCTCATTCATGTGACATAATGGTTCATACTGCAGAGGCACAGATCTACATCCACAGCTTTCATACCTCTTTTCTGACATTTCCCATTAGGTCAGCAAAGGCACGCAGTGTTCCAAAAAAGAGTCAAACAGCCACAGATTCTTAAACAAGAGCTACAATTGCCACAGTTATAAATAAATAAATAGCAAATTCTGATCAGATTTAGAGTTAAATTTGTTTCTAGGTGTAGTTTTATGTTACTAGCACATTTTCTTCAAAATAACTAAGAAAAATATGTTTTATGGCCTTTAAAAAAGGCATTAGTAAGACTGTCTCTTGTAGTTCTCTGCATCTGGAAAAGTGATGTAAAGTTGAAAAAGAAAAGCACAAATGTAATGCTTTGCTAACAACAAATTATTGATTCTGCCTTTTCCTACATTTGCCATTTACTTCTGCAGTGGTATTAAAAATGGTGAAAGTGGCACCACATATAGTTTTTTAAGCAGTCACCTATATATGTACATGTACATAAACATCTCATTTTAAAAAGCAAGTGCAGTAGCATTCTGAATGAGTGAGGAACAATGTCTGGAATAGAATTAGTGTTTGTAGTGCTTCTATTAAAATATAGAATAGAAAAAATAAGAAATGTATTTCCCTGCCTTTGAATATTTTTTTTTTACTACTTCTCCTCACTATTAGTGACAAAAACCAAACGACCCTGTAAAGTAGAATGATGGAAACAAAATATACAGACATATATAAATTATACATATAAATATATAAATTTTACTATTAAGAAATGTAGTGTTTCCATGACCTTTTATACCTGCCCTTTCTGAACTTCTCATAGCACTAGTTGAATGTTGGGGTCTGATCCATTCTTTGCTGTCCTATTTTAAGTGCCTGGACTGCCTAGATTGAAAGATTAAAAAAAAAATTAAGAAAAATTAAGAAAACCAGCCTAGACATTGAAACATTATGAGGTTTGGCTCAATAATTGTCTTTATTGTCATTTAATTGTCTTTTTATGTTCTCTGCTATCAAATTGTTTCTTAATGAGAGACCAAAAATGATAATGCTGGCTCAATGGGATTAGGATACAATTAAACCAACAAGCATATGAAGTTCTATATAGAAGCAATAAGAAAGAAACCTTTTGTTTTACAGTGATTAATGCATGCAAAACACACTTTAAACAGATTTACTGTGATATCTGTCATACCAACAGCAACGGTGCGGGAATTTGCTTCTAAGAAGACACCATTAAAAGAAATATGTCAGGAAATTGCAGAAGTCACAAAGTTCTGTTCATTCATCTGCAGACCGTTCTGTGGGAGATGAAGGACAGGAGCTCCTACCAAAAGAACTCCGTTCGGTGCTGCCATGTGAATACTCGTTGCTGATGGGAGTATCTCATTGTCTTCCTGAATTAGGTCCATATTGTTCCCTTTTGCAAATACATGTGAACAAGGAAACATGAACATTATGGTGCCAACCTAGAAGAACCATTCACCTAACCCAGTATTCGGCCTCCAGCAATGGACACAAACAGCAACCAACCAAGAAAACAGCAAGAACAAGGAAACACTACATGGAAACTTCTCTACACACCCTCCCAGCTCCTAGCTATTTTCAGCTCAGTGAGTTTTCTAAGACACATGTAGTTTAGTTATTCTCTGTGATATTTTTTTCCCATGAACTTTCCAACTAATTCTGTAAATTTTTGGCATGCACACCATCTTTAAGAGAGGAGTTCGACACATCCACTCTCCTCTGTATGAAGTATTATCTTATTTTTTGTTTTACACTTGATCTCTCCTTACTTTGCCTGTACTACCTTGTTTTTATCCTGGAAGAAAATGAACCCTATGTCCCTAATCTCCTTTTCCCTGACACTCATGATTGTGTAGACTTCTGCTATACATCCAAGTCATCATTTTTTGAGACAAAAAAGATCTTAGAAACCATTTCACTCCACTGAACACCTTTGTTGCCCTTTCCTGTATTTTTTCCAGTTTTATTAATAGAATTTTGGAGATATGGAGATTAGATATACAGATTCCAATATAAATGTAAACAGTGTTTTCTGTTTTGTTCTCTATTTCCTTCCCTGTAATTCTTAATCGCTTGTTCTTTTGAGGTTTTTAGTTTTGGGGTTTTTTTTTATTGAGCTTTGAGCTTCGGTTTTTATGACTCTGTCATAACCCCAACTTCTCACAACTGGTGTTGCAATGATCAACTCAGAGCCCATTCTCTTATATGTGATGTTGGACTTCTTTTTCTTTGAGTGCATTGTTTTATGTTTATCCATTTTGAATTCCCTCTCTCATTTTATTACTTTACAGCTCAGTCTCATAAAGTCCTGTTGCAAGGCTTTCCAGCTGCTGATCAGTTCTATTTATGTGATTAATTTAACAACATTTGCAAACTTTCTTACCTTACTGATCCCTCCTGGTTCAGCTATTTGTAAGATAAACCTGCAGATCTCAGTGCAGCTCCCTGCAGAACTGCACCAATGTCTCTTGCAAGGTCTGGCCATGTATTTCAGCCTTATGTTTGCCATCCCTTTAGCAAATGATTTATTATGCAAGGACATTCTTTTTATGTTTTCCTCTGTGTTTCCTTAGATGCAAATGCTGAGAAGCTTTGCCAAGAGCCTTTGGAAATCCAGGCAAAACTCTATCAGCAACATACCTTTGTTCCCATAGTTTTGCTGGCTCTTTCAAGATATTCTATTAGGGTTTAAAGACATTATATCTTTTTGTAAAAGTACTACTGACACTTTCTAAAGAGACTATATCTAAAGGTATCCACAGATTATTTTCTTTATTACAGTTTCTAGTAATTTGCCATGACCAAGTATCAGACTTGGAGGACTGCGTCCTTCGGAACTGCCTGGAGGCTTTCTGGAAGTTTTTGCCACTTCCTGTCATCATATATCACAGCAATTTTTACAAGGGATGCACATTACTATTAGCATTTCAACTATCTCATCTTTTAGAGTGCCCATAGAAATCTTGGGTAATTGCTAAGCCCTGTTTCTGGAATTTTCTTCTTTATTTTGTTTATATACCCCATACTCTGTGGTCAGTTAAATTTCAGGCAGATGCTCTGAGCAATCTCCCACAATGAAAGGCTCTGGTTTAACCAGTTCCCACTGTGAGCCCCAGTGGTTTTCTTTACCTGATTGGCCACACAGAATCTATTGCTGGCTTCCTCATTTTGATAAATTAAAAAAATTAAATTATTAATGGTATTCAATTTGATTTTTTGCAACTTTTCTGTCAATCTCTTGTTTGTCTTGTGTTATGGAGGTGATGGTCAGGTAGAGGCAAATATGAATATTATCCCTATCTTAGACAAATATTTGACCTATTTAGTTATTTCTTTTTCTAACCAGTTATCTTTTTCCTAAACAAGAAGTTTTTTGCCTAAATTTAATATTTAATTTTAAATTTTCATTTATTAAAGTATTGCATGTATAAAATCAGAGGCATATTGAATATAAAGGGGCTTATGAGTCTGCTGTACCATGTTTTGTATATATTTTCTGACCAGTCAAAACAAATACGTACACGCATTTTAACCTATAACAGATGGCAGACAAAGGGCAAATGATGAGCATCTTCCCTGGCATAAATCAACTTAATTCTGTTCAAGGAAAGGTCCCCCTCTTCCAGTAGCTTAAGTTTAACAATGCCACTATCAGAGTTTGTGGAAAGCGTAGAAGAACATGAAAGCAGAGGCTGACATTTCCCGTGGCTGCAAAGCCTCTGTCAGCTCTTGGTTTGGGCACTTCCTCACAGGAGATTTTCCCCAGGTTTTGTAGTTCCCAGAGCCCTTGCTTCTCTGGAAGTCTGCCTAATACCTCCTGGAATTGCTGTATTTTGAACTTCACAGTAGGCACTCACTGCTTTGGACAGCTGACGGGGTGGACGCGAAGTGGAGGGCGATGGTCCTTCGGCTTTGACTAGTTCTCTTCAGACTTGGCAGAGGAGGTGGCTGGTCACCTTGTTCTAAAACTNCATCCCAAGGCACTTATTTCCTTGACTTATTTACTTATCCTATTAAGAGTGCCTTTTAAAAGGGATACTATGGCATTTATAATTTTATTCTTATCACTTTCTACCATGTTTTTAGGAAAAGGGCATAAATAGTCCTGGTTAAATATGTGATTACTCAAAAAAATGGATAACATTGACTTTCCTGTTAGAAAATGTTGTCTTTCAATTAAAATTAATCCCAGCTATCATGATAAACAGTCATCAAGTAGGCATGAATAGAATGTATGCATTTTTTTTGTTTTTAAATTCCACTGACATCTATTCAACTTACTGAAAGCTTAGGCAGCAATCTGGAAGAACTTTGTCTTTAGCTGAAAGAAAACTCATCTGACTGAAAAAAAAGTCTCTGTTTTGGAAGAAGCTGTTGTAACCAGCTGTTAGGATCATTACAGCCCAAAGTGCATCTGCCACCCATGAATATTTTAAATACACTGAAGAGTTTTGGGTTTTAAACACATTTCTTACTTCCTTTAGTCCTTGAAGCATTTCGTATATGAAGATGGCATAATAAATCATGCTCAAATTATCTAGAACTTACTTTAATTAAAAGTTATGAATTTATATTACTTTTTATAGGGGAAATAAATTTTAAACCCTAGAATCACTTTTTCAATGTAAAATTTACTGCTGTACACAACATTTTTTTGTCATAATGGTGGAAGCAAATAATGTTTAACATTTCTGCAGTATAATTCTCCCTTAGTAAGTTCTTTGGAACATTTACAATCTTTTATCTTCAGATAAACAAGCCTAATTCCTAATGAAGCTAAGAACCACACTTAACATGGGCTAAATTACAAACAAGAAAGTTTTGTCTGATAAATGCAGCTTTTATTCTGATCATGAGTTTCCCTCAAACAATTGTTTTTAACTTGCAGTTGACACGAGGACCCAAATACTGATTATGTGAAGGTTTATTTGTAAAAGTTTTATTACTTGCAGCCTGAGCTATCCTCTTTGATTTCCCATTAAATTTCATCTGTATTTGAAAATTAAATAGTCTAGGGGTCATCTGGCCCTCAGGCACCAAATTCACACAGTGCATGTCCATACTGCTGCACTCTTTTCCTCTGCTAGACAGAACACTCTCGTATGTGCTGTCTTTTGGGAGAAGCCCTGTTCTCAGCGCTGTCCTGGAGGATAATAGATGGTACAAGACAAAACTGTGCCACAGGGTACAGTCACCAGAATGCAGTACCTGGTCCAGTGTCTGAACCTAGACTCCCGCCTATTCACTTTATTAGTGTAAATGCAACCCTCAAACAATTAATGATATATCAAAGAGTTTTGTTCTTCAGAGCTGAATTGTTGTTTTCAAACTATTTATTTAGACTGCTACAGTTCAGTACTTGGCTTGACATCAGCAAAGGACAAGCCAAGCCCCATGGTATTGCTTTTTCTCCTTGAAGGGCTTTTTTTTTTTTTTAACAAACAGTAATGAATAGAAGACATAGATAAGGAAAAAAAGAGAAAAAAAGGAGTCAGTGACCACTTCAGTTCTCCCTTCACCAAAACAGAAACATTTTTTAACCTAGTCTATTTAAATAAAAATAATCAGTGTCAGTTCCTCATAGCAATTTACCTCTTAAGACAAATATTATGATTCCATTATAAAAAACCACAAGTCAGTTTTCCTTATACCAAAAGGTATAAAAAGTTCTTTATGAAAAATATTCATGAATATTATACAAAAGAACAAATAGCAAGGACAGTGCACAGCTTCTGGAGATCTGAGGATTTTTGAAGATTGTTTTGTAGCTTACATATCCAAATCTAACTTTAAGTTCAGAGTAATACAAATCAAATGTGAGGTAAAGCTCTTCAGAATTTCTGTGCATACATTTGCCCATTGAGGCTCATGTGAAGGTACTGATGGCTTTCAAAGGAGTGCAGCACTGTACTCAATGCAAAGGAACAACCACACAGGAACGGCTCTGGGCTTTTCCTGTTGTGATGTTATGACCACTCTGATGTGATGCATTATCTTCCTACCTCCAACAGGCACCAGTGTACATGGGGCCAGAGGCTGTTGTCAGATCTGGTTTTTAGCAAGAGGGGAACGATTTATGTTTTCTTCTAAAGAGGAACTGAAATGATGCTGCTATCGCAGGTCCAGGGTAACACAATGCAAGCAGCACATAGTGATTTAGGGGAATAAAAAGAGGTGGGAGGCCACACTAACTCTGGCTAACAACAGGCTCAATGGTGGCTTTAATTACAGAGCAGACAAATAATGAAAAGGAAACATCAAGGTCAGGATTCACCGTGCAGAGAAAAATGCCTAAATCTCAATGCCAATGTATAGATATTTGTGTGCAAATTAGACATCTCTGCTCCTGTTAGAGATAGTGGGGACATCCATGGGGATGACTCCGTGGCCAGCACACAGATGGTTACTGCCAGCAGAGATGCTCCAAGCCTGGCCTGTTGTGCCTGGGCTCCTGTTGCTGCTGCAGAGGCCAGTGCTGCTGTAGGGTCCCTGTGTGCTCCTCCTGTGCAGCTGCTGTGGGTGCTGAGAATGAGCAAAATGTCACTGCCTGCCCAGGCCCAGGTGAGAGAGCCAAACCCTTTGTCAGTACAGTCAGTCGGGTCTGCAGAGCTCCAACCCAGCCCAGGCAAGAGAGCCAAACCCTTTGTCAGTACAGTCAGTCGGGTCTGCAGAGCTCCAATCCAGCCCAGGCAAGAGAGCCAAACCCTTTGTCAGTACAGTCAGTTGGGTCTGCAGAGCTCCAACCCAGCCCAGGCAGGAGAACCAAACTCTTTGTCAGTACAGTCAGTCGGGTCTGGAGGCTCCAGCTGGTGAGGTGCCGGAGTGTTTGGGAGCAGAGCAGCTCTCCGGCCTCCACAGTGGGCAGGTGTAGCCCATCCAGCTCACATGTAAAGAGGACATCTTCATGTGTCTGAGTGGGGACCTGAACCTGTTGTTGAAGACGTTTCTCAGGTGCCCATACACTGATACCTCCTGCTCTTTGAGACAACTTGAAGAACTTTAGGCTTCCACATCTGTGGGAAACTTTTGACTACCTGGTGCAACAGTAAACGTTCAAACAAGAAACCACAGGGCAATGTGCTCAATGACCTGAACCTCAACTTTCCGCAAATTAAGAAAGGTTTTAGAGGAACTGTGTGTTGTACTAAATCTTTGGCAGGTCATGCTATAACTCTGTTTTCACCTTGGCAATGTATTTTTCTCCCTGGACCCCAGGTTTTGTTCCTAATCCTTATTTCTTCTCTTCAGAGGATCTGCAGACTTCCTCACATCCCAGACCCAGTCTCACCCTGTTTTTCATCAGTCTCTCTCAGACCCTAAGTGAGCTCCTTCGGAATGAGTTTCAGAGGAATTTTCTTTGTGCAAGAGGTACACTATGTGCAGTGGATGGCCACCTGCACTACTGAAACAATGTGTTTCAAGCCTTCTTCACATCACAGGCACCAGAGACATATTGTCCTTCTCCTCTTTGACTTCAGTCCTAAATAAATATTTGAAATGGCAGTTTCTGATGTAATGTTTATCGAGATAATATGCTTCCAGAGCATGCTCAGATCTTCAAATGACATTTTGCACTGAAAATTAAGATATTTTCTTAAAGAAAAGAAAAGAAAGAGAAATCAAAATTCTACAATGATTATATCCTTCAGCATGAATTTGAGCTGAATCACGAGCTCTCCTAGAGTACAACAGTATAGGTTTACTCCAAAAATATTCAATAAATTGTTTTTTGTAACAGCAACACTGAAACAAAATAAATAAGATGTTATAGACAAGCTGTATATAAGAGAAAATAAAACCTTCTTGTACCAAAGCAGGCTTGAACTACGAAAGATTATCCTTGGCAAATGAATACTCTGGAAATAGAAACAGGATCTCCAAACCCAAACTGTGACAGGAAGGTTTGAGGTGCCTACTGTCACTTATTTTTCATAAGAAAACACAATAATCAGGAGTTTTATCATTATAATAATCCTTGAATAAAATGGAAAAATAAAAAGAGAGAGAACCAAATCACACATTCCAAGTTCCCGTACTACTGGTTATTATCCTTCCTCCAGTATTCAATGGCAACAAATCCCTTTTATCAGGCCACCCAACCTCCTGTGATGAATTGTAAATGTTGTGAAAAGTGACTTTGTAAGAGGTGCAGTGAAGAAAAACCTCTTTATTAAGAAAAAGTTAGTGTTCTACATAACTGAAAATACTGCATAGCTGCTATTCATATTCAAGTAAGGAAATAATTTCTTTTCAGAAGCAAAACTTGGGCAATCTGCAAATTTGGGATCAGTGACAGAATTGTATGGAACATGAAAGTGATTTCCAGCTGACAAATGAAAAATCGTGATACATACTAAAAGCTGCATTTCAGTCACTGGTTGTATAATTAGGAAAAAACCCTCATCAATTCAAGGTTAAACTGTCTTCTGAAACACGAGTATGGCTTTTAACCCTTCTGTTCTAAATTTAAAGGGTGTGTTTTCAGAGAAACTGTTGATTTCTGCATTGCAGGGCCTTATTTAAAATTAGAAGCAAGTACCAAAAAGTTTCAAGTAATTAAATGCATTAAACACTGGAGCAAATCAATTTGGTTTTTACCATCTCTACTACATTTGCCGTACAACGAAAACATTCCAGGAAGTGAATGCTCTTTTCTCCAGCTTTCTAATCTGCAGCTTTGCTGAAGCAAGACCAAGTCCTATTTTGACACAGAAACCAAAAGAAGTGTTAGTGAGATCTGTACTTAATGAAATGTGTTATAAATGAGTCGCAGTGCCTTTTCCAACTGCTAATTTGAAGGCAATTCACACAATGCGGTGTGCATTCTGCATTGTGAAAAAATATTTGGGTAAAGACAGATGCAACAGCTGTGACATTTTGTGCATGTCTAGATTGTTGGGATTCCTTAGAACAGTCCTCAACAAAATGGTGCTGCTGCTGCCATCACAGTTGTATGACAATCCATAGTGCTGAAAGCCAGGCTGCATTCTTCAGTTTCCTTTTAAAGGTATTGGATGAAACCTTGGCTCCAGTAAAGTCAAGTCAAAATAAAAATCACCATGGACCTGAAATGGGCCCAAGTTTCTCTCATGAACAAAAAAACAAGTCCCGTTTTACTTAAACACCCGCATTTGAGTTGGTGTTTTTCTTAGTTACCTCCCCAAATGTGAGTGTACTCTGGATTTTATCAAAGCACCCTGAACTGCTTTACAGAAATTTTTTTTTAGCATTGGAGGTAGAAAAACTTATTGATCAATGTTATGCTAAATGTTTTGTTTGCATGTGTGTACTCACATGATGGCAGTGTTTCCTGCATTTTTGTTCTGCTTTAACATAAATATTATTACTCTTATTTTATATTAAGAGTAAAACCAAAATATGTCTATTTACAGCATGACACAAAGTTATAATTTGTAGAGATTTTGTGGGTAAAGAAATCTACCTTTCTCTTGGCTTGGGTTTTCTATAACTTTATATTGAAGTTATATGAATGAGATAATAGTTGGCACAGAATCACAATAACTGTGTTAAATTATAAATATGTTCTCAATATTTTAGATTATATATGGAAAAGTTACTGAAACTGAGGACTGAGTGTTTCAGATATTTATTCATTGAATATGGGTTACTTGTTAGAATCAGTTCCAAGTTAGTAATAGTGTCCAAAAAGTTAATAATCCCTTATTCTGTTTAGGAGACTTGGTGGAAATCAGTGCCCTGGTTCAGTGCCCATTGTAGCACAGAACTTTCCCTCACTCTTTGCAAAGCTGCCCTCAATATGCAGGGAGCTGCCACCACGGCTTGATACGCCACTGGAAAGGGCAAGAAAGGAGAAAGGAGAAGTTATTGAAGGTGCTGAACTACAATTTACAGTTTTTCTGTTAGTATTGCATAGTCTTTCAAGGAAATTTTGGCTTTAAAGAGCAAGGAAATTTGTGGAGTTTTTATTCATGTTTGGAAGAAACAAGCAGTGTGATAAAGATTTATCGTTCAGTGGTGAAATGTTTCTCAAAAGAAGGACATGGATGTCTCCTGCAGGTAAGTATGAGACAAAAAGTACCTTAACAAATGACTAGGTCTAGCAGACTCATCTCAAGACTTATTCTACAACTGCAAATTTGTAACATCTAGAGTTTTTTATTCAGACTAATTTTATGCAATGCATTTTGCTTGGGTAGCAGAAAAAGAAAGTTTTACCCAAAGAAAATATGTTCAATGGATGGTACTTTCAGGAATAATGTCTTGGAATTACTCATACAGGGGACATCTATTTTCTTGTATTAATGCACCACAAAAAATATAACTCATGTCATTTCTGTTAGGTAAATATTGCATTTAGCCAGTTATGCTGCACTGGTTGGGTATCTGTGGCTAAATAAACAAGTTCAGAAAAAGAAAAACATTGATGTGTTTGATGGCATCCTGCTTTTTGTCTCTGATTCAGTCTTTGTTCTGCCAAAAGTGCTGGACATAGCAATGGAATTTGGATGACATTCTGATTATAGCTATCAGGACAAATCTGAGCTGCATTCATTCCAGTCAGGGAGCAGAAATACCCTTCATTTTAATGGGTATTTTTCTAACCTAGTCTCCCTGAAAAAATCAAGTTAAAAAATGGGATTTTTTAGAAACGAAATCCAGAGGCATTTGTTGGCAGAATATCACCAAAATGAGTATTTGGAGTGGAACTTGATTGGACAAACTGTGTGATGGACAGATAAGTGGGAAAGGAAAGGGGGTAGGTGAAGAACCATTGCTGGAAAAAGCAGACACTAAGCCCAAAAGAAATGAAAATTTGCAAAGATAACCACCCTAGCTGAAATCACATCCTACCAGGGAAATAAATTACTGAGTCTATTTTTATTCCTTAAATGTACAGTCCAAACCCCTCTTTTTTTCTCCTTGAATCTCTGTAAAAGGGAAAAATAATATCCCAATATGACATCTTTCCAGTACTGAATTTTTGAGACAATTGTTTGAGTCTCAGAATTTTCTCTCCTGCTCCTTTTGACTCCTGTCTAAAGCCACACTAGAGTATTGGTGATTGTATGAAATCAGTGTCACAGAGGAGTCCTAGAAAAAAGGCATAGAACAGTCATGCACGGTTCTCCAAATTAACCATTTCCATGCATTTAGTACTTTGTAAAAATAAAAGGAATGTTTGAAAGTAGGGACAGAGAGCTCTGTTTCATTATAATTTTTTCAGCTGATATCCTGACCTGAATTTGAATTCCACTGAGCTCCCTTGGAATGAAATAACTCTTTCCATCTCTAGGATAGGCTGAAAAAATAAGCACAGTGATTACACTGGTAAACGAGGACTGTCTGTGGTCAGGACAATTTACATTTGAATCCATATTGGCTCTGAGAGGAAATTTGCTGGAATTATTGTTTGATTGCGTCTCAATCGGTTAACCCTTTCCCACAGTCAAATCCGAGAAGTGACACCAGACTGAATAGTTATGTAAGACATTCGGCCTCTTTAGGACCTATTATTGTACTGGTAAATCACAGGTGGTCTTTATAAGTAAGGAAAGAAAGTTAACAAAGTATTTTGGACTCTTATTATGAGTGCAAGAACTTGAGGTTCCTGTTTTTCATGGCTTAGGGTTGTTTCTGAGGTTTCAAGGACCATACAAATTCCATCCCCACAGTTTTGTATGTCGTGGCAGGAAGCACAATACCAGGCCTGCAGTTGTGACACTTTAGTTCACAGTTTTCCTTGCTGAAGTAAGGCAAAGTACATATAAATGTTTATGCACTGTCAGAGTACTTAAGAATAAAAATAACAGCACGCAGCAGGCAGGCAGTCATACTATAAACTTAACTTTGTACCTCACTTTCTGCTCTCACTTCACATTCTTCTTTCTTCTCCTGGCATCCTTGGCAACATGGCATTTCTTTCTCACTTTCTCTTGTTATATGTCAGGCTCTCTAAACACTGAAATCTGTTCCAAGCCTATATTGGTGAGACAAATGTAGTGCATACCACTCTAATAATGTTAACAGAGCACTGGAGTTCTTAGAACTTGCTAGAGCCTTTTACAGTTATGTGGTGATGTTGTATCAAAATGATTCAACACAATTCAATGCTTTGATGTGCTCTGATGACCTGGGGTTGGGGACAGAAACATCTCACAACAGGAGATTGTTTCCTGATGGGGCTGGTTATGCTGGTTGTGTTTTTAATCACTGTCTGAGGCCAGGTAAATCAAGAACATTGTATTGACCCACACAAGTTTCTCCCAATAACTGTGTTCTTTGCCTGGACAGATGTTATTTGTCTCTCCATTACAGCCCATTTGTAATACCTGCCATATATTGTCATTTGTTATTTACAACTTCTAGACTCATTATCAGACCATTAAAGCCATTGATTTTTTATCTAGATTATTTTAAAATATTCTATTACAGACGATTTCATGACTATGGGAACAATCAAAGACTGTTCTGCTTGTTTGTTTGTTTATCTGGGCTTTGAAAGAAACAGGAATTTGATCGATATCATATGGGCTTGCTGTCTTCTTGCATGAGAAGAATTTGTTCTAAGAAATACTCAGCTGTAGTTTTTGGCTGTTGAGATACACTTTGAAATTCCCCGATTGACAAAATAAAAGCAAGTAATGGAAACTCTTACAAAACAATTTCCGAACCACTGTCAAAAAAGGAGCTTCTTTTGTAATGAAATTGCTTTAGAAAAAGAACCACCACAAAATACAAAATTTTGCTAAAATACATTGTAAATATAATATAAAATTGTTCTGATTGAATCAATACCTTATGGGCTGTTTGGATCTTTTCAGGGACAAAGACCTGATCCTCATAAAAAATTACTGAAAAGATGTCATATAGAAATATACCTCAGACTGTGCACAGGGTCTGGTTGAAAAAAATCCTTGAAATAAACATAGACACTTGGTGGCTTTTCTGATAAACTACATGATTTCTTTTAGAAAAAAAACCCTATGTTGATGAGTCCAGCAGAGCAGAAAATGACAGATTATTTTTTTGTCATTCAAGACATTTATTTTCTGTTGTGGAACTAGAGTTATTGTAGGTGCTCAGCTCAGTGTGGTTTAATTTGAAGGTGAGCCAGTGCTTTGTGCCTGAACTCCTTTTGCTTGTGGATGGCATGAATCTCTCATTTCTAGCTGGTGTCAGTGACATATGTAGCACACAGCATTTGGAAAATGACACATTTCTTGTCAGCCATACTTCTAAGGGGAGAGTCTTGCTTCATTTGGAGAGGACTGCCAGATGGTAATCCTGAATGGATAAGGACAGATTCCTGAAGCCCTCAATCAAGAACGTCACGCTCAGATAATGTGGAATTTCCAACTCCTTGTCCTTGGGCATTCCCAGCTCAGAAATGAAACTATTTCAGATCTCATTTTATGGCATTTAGTTTTCCCCCTCTGGGACCTGCCATCTTCACCAAGAGCTCTGAACTGAAGCTGGACATTGCACTACCATGTTCCGAGTACTGGGATTTTTTCTTAAGTGCAACATCTAACACCTGTATTTTCCTTAACTTTTCAAGAAAAATGGGCTACATTTCAGACTTGGTATCATCCAGCAGTATCTTCTATGTGGCACTGAGGCAGAAATGTGCATATGGAACATGGAATAGAAACCATAATATCCAAAGCTCATCCAGATGTTTGATACATTTCAATGAGAAATGATAGTGTGTTGAGGGGACAGCACTTGCCCAATTACACATCCCTAGCACAATGAGTATCCCCAGGAATGGTTATTCTCCTTTCATATTGGATTCTTTATAGGCCTGCTGTGCTAAGTAGTAGCCCATAAAGCAGGGAAGAGCATGGTCTCCTAACTGCTAAAATGCCTCTTGATACTTAACCTGGGTTTTCCTTTGCTCATTTTCATAAGTAACGAGAGTTTACTTTGACTTTAAACTATCAGAACATGGACCACACTATGAAAGGAAAATGGGGCAGATTGGGATCATAAAATGCTGATTGTTAGTGGGTTTTATATCACTGACATTATTTGGACTCAAGAGTCAGGTAAATGTGGGAAATATATTCCTTATATAGCCACAGCCTTGTTTATTATCCAGGTTTCTTTTTAATTCCAGATTCAGGATTATTTTTCAAACAAAATATGCAGGTTCAAGAAAATGTCTTTTACTGAACATAAAATTATTTTTCAGACAGTGGCTATTGTTCTTGGATCATGGCTGTAGACACTAGCTTATTTTCTTTTAAAAGTCTTCACCTTGAACGGAAGTAAAACCTAGTTCCAGAAACTGGAACAGAATGGAATAGCTCAGGTGATAATGAGCATGAAGATGAAATGGTACTATCTGGGGAATCACAGTTCTATCACAGTAAAACCAGGACACTTTTCACTTTCCACTGTATTTTACCATACAATAAATTTATAGTAACTATAATGGAACTTTAGCCTGTGTGTTAGAGACTAAATCACACTGTAAATTGTCTGGACATACCTTTCCTTCTTCAGTTCCTTCCATAGCTCAGGCAAGGACATTAACTCAAGACTGTTGCCTGCTCATTTCTTGTGGATTTGCTAATAGGCAACTTTACCATGTAAGAGAGAGAAGGGCAAAGGCTAGTTTAATCTAAAAAATAGGTAACACTTATGAAATGCTGATGATAAAAAGTGAATACAGAATTAATATTTTAGCATTTTTGGAGGAAATGACATGTAATACCCTCATCTTGAATAATCTTTGGAACAAGTTAAGAATCTAACCAGAAAAGTTAAAATAGAAGGGACAAGTATCTTATTATAGTAGTTCAGTGGTATCTCTTAAAGACAAACCTCTGTCCTGCTGCCACAGAGCAGAGTACTCAGCAAGCCGCAGGAAATTCAGTGTTTGTCATAGACATAATTGTTAAAGACTTTGATTTTGTACCAGCTCTACCTTTCTTTGGTGAGTTGACAAAACAGCAGGAATCTCTATTGGCTGAGAGGAAAGCTTCCTCCCTTAATTTCCATCACACTGGACTGGGACCAAGACTCAGAATCTGGCAGAAAAACACTTAGAAGAGATCATTCTGTTCGGAGAAAGGAAACCTTATTTACTTCAGCTCCAAGCAGACGTAGGCTCTGGCCAACTCTCCAGGACATGCTATAAAGGGTTCTTTAGCAGCAGCTGGACTTTGCATGGAGGAAATAGAATGTGATACACCCTAAAAGTCAGGAAACTTCAGATCTTTGAGGACATGTTACAGATTGCAGACATTGTACTTTTCTGTATTAAGGTAGTAAGCAGCATATATTACCTGTGCTGTTAGATAAAGCTGGACTTCTGAAAGGTTAACCACATTGTTTGATTTATATAAAGTAGTGTGAGTATCCAGTATAGCTTTTTGTACATAATGCAGACCTTAATCACACTGTGTGGGTCAGAGATACGAAGGTACCGGTGATACTCCCCATTTGTGCAATGTCTTACTCTGTGAGTGAATTATACCAGCAAAATAAGCCCACAGACCCAGTAGACACCATAGATGAGCCAGAAATCAGTTACCAGTTGGTTGTACTTTCATTTTTTTTGCTGGATTCCTTGGTTTATTAATGATTCATCTGCTCCGATCAACAAAACTTGACTGTGCATGGAACTGCTGGCAACATCTTTAATGGACTTCAGTTATCTGAGCCAGTTAGCCAGAAGGGTTATTAAATGCTTGCAGACTACTTATCTGTTCATGGGGGAAAAATATTTAACCTTTTCCCTTGCATATGCAAACAAATTATGAAGACGAAGGATACACTACTCTGTTTTTATGGCACTGCACAGGTTGTACAAACAATTCTCTATAAGTCCATTTTCCTTCTAATTATCCTGAATATTTCTGCAAACAAATGAGTGGGTTAGGTGAAGAAATAATCTGAACCAATCCAAATATTAGAAGAATTTATGTGGAATGAAACAATTGGAGAAAACAAAAAAGGAAAAATTACATTTGAATTATTAGCAATGACCACAAAAGCACTGACCATGAGATTGGCACTCCAAATCTGACCTGTTAATGAAAAAATATAAATATCACTAGGTCTGAAAAGTATTTTGCAGTTCCACAAAATCCCTTTATCAATGTAAATCAGGCATGCCACTTGGGACTCAGTTTACTTGTCCATACCTGAATTAACTCAGCCTACAGCTCATGAATTCAAGACAAGACATAAAGACTGAATCGAAACACATCAAATTTTGTTTCAGGAAGTTTTGTTTGAAAAGATTTTCTTTGAAAGATTATGCAACTGAATTTTTTAACAGTTCTTGACAAAACAGCTTTATTATCTACATATAGAGAAATCTAATTGCAAAATGTACCATTTTCAGGTCTGACAGCTGTGTTTGCCCTAATGGCAGTCTTCAAAGTGTGTGAAAAATAAAATTCATAAAAGCAGCACTCACAACCTGTAAGTGTAGATCAATTTTCAGCCTATTTGCCTTTTTATTTATTATTTGTAATGGCTAAGAAATTTCTATAAATAAAATAACAACTTTGAAATATTTCCTTTAACAAGCCCCACTTTAAACAACTGCATGTGTTACAAGAGACTGAGAGAAAAGCAATGTCTATTTTCCGTCAACATATATAACAGGAATGTAGGTTGTTCAGCTAGGCTTAGATGCAGGATACTGAGAGGCACCATTCAATTTACAGTACTTTGTCTCATGCAGCAGAAAGTTTTTATCTATTCAGAGTACCCCTACCAAGAAGAAGGATTATTCAAATATTATTTAAGCTTTACTTTGAAGATTTAAATGAGAATAAAATATACATTTTGCATGTGTCTATGCTGACTAAATTAGGATAAAAAAATTTATTTTATTTTCATTTACATAGTTTTACCATTGCTATAGTATCAGATTGGTTTTCTGACATCTTTCCTGACTTTCCTCATTTGGATTTCACTCACCTGATGCTCACAGATGCATCTGGCAGTGGCCAGAAAGAAAGTCCATTTTTGTGCTAGAGCTGTGAGATTCTACTCAAACCAACAAAGCCCCAAAATGAAAGTGACAATTTCTTTTTGTTCCACACTCAAAGTACCGCTTTATGCCAAGGAAAAATGGCAGAAGAAAGACCCGTGGCAACACCAGCAACAGCAGTAAGAGCATAATCAGCGGAGGAGGGGAGTTACCCAAGGTCAGCCGGTGAACAGGAAGAGGGAAGGGCTGGAGTCACTGAGCTCCTTTTGAGGAATTCACTCAGAACGATTCTGGATTAACTGTTTGCATGCTTCCTGCAGACGCCTCCTGAACCCTGATCCTGGGGTGTCTTAGGCCTCACTGATACACTGAGACTGCATTTGCTTGGTCAAAGTGGAACTGAGCCAGGTTATCAATGTTGGTCACAGAGGGAAGCTCTCCCTCCATTGTGTGATCCCAGCCACATCTCAAGGATTGGACCAGTGACTGTGAGCAGTGAATAGTCACTGGTCATTCTTCATGTGGAGGGACAGCTGTAGAAAAAAAAAAAGTTCAAATTTAATTTAATTAGTTAAGAAAAATGTCACTTTGTATGACCAAAAGTGGCAGAATTCACTCCACAATAATAGCAGTCCCTGGCTTCATTTCTTTGCCTTCACTATTGGTTTAGTTATTTTATGAATGCAAAATAACTAGTTACTGAAAAGCATGCAAAGAATTGTACTCTTACTGCATCGAAATATTTATTTCTTCTGGTTTGTGTTTAATCCCTTAAAGACATTTCAAAATAGAAAATTTCATAGACTCAACATGAAGTAACTCTAAAAAGAAAGATTGATGACTGTTATTACTCTTCACTTAAAACTCAATTTTTATTTTCATTCATGAAGTGAACAAGAGGACTATAGAACATGATATCACAAGTTAATTTTCTATTTCAAAAATTTTAGCCTAATTATTTGATACAGTAAATGATGGCTTTAATAGATTTATTGGATCAGACACAATGATTAAAGAACAAAAAGGCCTCAGGTCACCCAGTTAAGTGCCAAAGATTGATTGCTCCTTGCTGAATATGTCGGATGCAAGAGGGGAAAGGAAGGAGCAGAAAGATTCAAAGAGAAGCAGCATAAGGATATTAACCAGGGAGGATTTTGTTTTTCAAGGACACTGAACAAGACATTACAATATCATACACCCAATCTGGAAAAAGGGTTTTCATACCTTTTTTTACAATGAACTGAAAAGCTGTGATTAAAGACATTATGCAGTAGGAAATGAGAAAGCAGATAAATAAAAAGTTGTGTTTTGGTCATTTGGAGGTTGACCAGATGATTGATGGCAAGAATAAAACAACTTCCCTGTATTATTGGCCTCCTCCATTGCATACTCTGGGCTTACCATTTTTTCTATTGAGAAAATTAATTTTGTGCAATATTTCCTTGAAATTCAAATGAAATGAAACAAAAATTAAATATCTCTTCCATTTAGTAAGCTTCCTACAATACCATTAAAAAGGAGGTTGGATTTAGAAAGAGAATTTCAAGCACATTTAATAAAATTGAGGATTTAAATTACAATATAAATTTAAAACTCATTTTTTCTTATTAGTAACAAGAAAAAACCAATATGTTTAACAGAACAAAAATCAGCACTTTTTTTAGCATGGGTTAT
>VYZT01018082.1:3811-37970 GCA_013400735.1 Pomatostomus ruficeps | reverse complement strand
CAATGCTTTTTACCTGTCCAGGCAAAGAATTCCTACAACATGAGGAACCTTACCATGAAGGCAGACCTGTTCTCAGATAGCCATTCTCTTATTGAAAACAATTTGAGTCTGGCCCAGTGAGGTGCTATTTTTATTCACACAAGTTAAAAGTACTTAAAGACATTTATGAGTTCCTAAACTGTGTTGAGAGGACCCATAGAAATCTCAAGAGGATATTGTCAGAACACCACTCTCATGGTCTGCTTAGGGACCTTATAAAGCCTCCTTTGACTATGTCTGTGTCACATCTAGGCAGTTACCTCTTGCTCAAGCTCTTAGATGCTGTTTACTCAAGTTCAAGGAGAATGAGAAAGGCAAGATGGTATAGGAAGGAGTGGGAGAGACGGCTGTGGAAAGAAGAGAACTCCATAAAGCAAGAGTTTTAAGGTCTGGATATTTTATTTGGTCTGATACCAAAGAGGCCTTGAAGGTTTGTCCATAGCTACTTGAAAATCATTGACTTACTTAAGTTTCCAACTTTTAATACTCTCTTTCATATTACTTTCCTTTTTATCTGTTAGAGAATATAAAAATTTTGCCCTTTTGAAAAGAGGGAGTTTGAAATGCCAGATTAAAGTCTATCCATTCAGCTTTTACCTAGTTTTGAATAAAGTATTCTACAGAACAAATGCATGTAACGCTTTCCTATCATACATCTAATTAACTTGTTAAAATACTCTGTCTAGGTATACTCCCCTAGCACGTGATACACTTAACAATTTAGTTAATTTAATTACGTATCAGGAACACTGAAGAACAGCATTGCCACAGATTTACAAGTTTTATGTGCCTATTTGTCAAGAAGAGAGGAATACTTTTTACATTTTGTTTAGTCTTGGAAAGTATATCATTTATGCACCAGGTGAGTCCTCTTGGCCCAAGTCCAGCTGCCAGATATGCTGTAAATGCTGCAGAACCTTCAGGACAGTATCTTAAAGATATCTCTGTTAGCAACAATGAGCATGTGAAGACATGCTTATATATGCAGGCTTGTCTGTATACGCTGTCTATGTGAACTCACAGTCATTCTTTTTAAAAAACCAGACTGTTAAAACTTTTTTTTTTTTGCCTGTAACATGAAGACACTTGTGTTCTGTTTAGTTTTCTTTACCAAGATTTCCATATTTCCAAAGAAGAACTGTCAATGAAACTGTGGCTCCATGATCTTTAGTACTGGACCTAAGTACTTCTGACATCTGTGGCAGTGCAAGTTTGATCTAGACTTCATGGGAACCCCCAGTCATACCCTTTGCAAATTAGCATGACAATTTGTATGCAAACTAGCATTCAGCAAGGGACTAATGTCTCATATCCTACAGTATATTTTGTTTGGATAGTGAGAAATAAATCCACCCCATTTCCAGTCAAAGGAATTTGCGCTTCAAGCCAAGTGACCCCCAAACAAGCACAGTCCAATGCTTTTTTTTCACGATATTTGTGAATGCAGTGGAGTAATGGACTTGTGCAGTTACAACATAAATGGAGTGTTATTTTCCTTGCTCATGTTTCGTTCTTTAATCCCTAATGTAACAGTTGAGATTAGAAGCATGATTCATGCTTACCAGTTTTCTTGAAGTTGCCAGGGAAATAGACAAAGGTCATTGCCCTTTTCCTTAAAATCTTTTTGGAGTAGGAAATGTCAGATTCGTCATCAGTGCCATCATCTGCATTCTCAAAACTGGTACCATCCAGTCCAAGTATAAGTGTGAAATATGCATCACATTTCAGAGAATAGAGGTACGTGGAAAAAGGCCTACTAGCATGATGAGGTGGGCCATGTGTGTCAGCCTTTCAGGGTAAGTGCTGCACCAAATGGAGCAGTTTCCAGCAATTCAAGAATTGTGTGTTCCCATAAAATTACACACCCACTTTCTGACTTTGGCCTACTCAGATGCAGTGGCCTGATCATTGTACTCATGCTTTCCACGTTTTTAGGAGCGTATTGTCATGACACAAAACACAGTCCCAGATACTACCCAGAAATCTACCTGCTACATGAAATCTCCCAGCTCAGGCTGCAGCTAGGCTCTCTGGGAGGCAGAGGGCACTGCCTGTGGAGGCCTGTGAGCCCTTGGCATTCCCTTGGAGGAGAGAGGCCTTCCCCTAGGTCACCTCGACCAAAATGAGCAACCCCTAGCACGCCTTGCGCCTTTATGGTAATACCTTGTGCCCAGTTGGCTAGTTGGTTCCCATCCCTCCCCTGCTTTCCCCATAAAAACCACTGCCTCTGCCCAGGGAGGCAGGGAGTTCCTGTCGGTGGCCTCCCCTTTGCACAGGTTGCTTGGACAATAAAACTACCTCTGTGGAACTGCCAAAGGGGTCTTCTCATCTCTTTCTGTCCCGGAGTTGGCCTTGGGTGATTCGCAAAGAGCTGAAATCACAAGGGCTGAATCGCTAAGAGCTGACCCACAAGAGCTGACACCGCTCACTGCGATCACCCGCTGCCTGGGGAGACATGCCATAGCCCCTGGAGGAGTCGCTCTCTGCAGGACGCTCTCTAGGGCCGTGGCATACCAATGATGACCAGCATCAGTCCCCCTATGCAACTGCACACTGCACTCCAGACAGATCTATTCTCACTCTTTTCTCTGTGCTTGGTAATGAGTTTGAGATAGGTGGAATTACCCCTTTTCACTGAGGCCCCTGAAATGGATGCTTTCTCTAGAATCTGAGCAGGCTCAGTGTCTTTGTGTAGGCCACTGGAGATCATGGCAAACACTGTCTGAAAAAAATGGCAAAAAATCACTTTGGGGCCATTTCTCACTGATTAGTGATGTTGTGCTAACTTAAATGCAATAATTTCTCAGATTTTTTGGAGATCTGCATAGAGAGAAAGAAAGATCCAAAATGAAAGAGTGATCAGACCAAATAAAAAGTATATTGTCCCAAGCCTGTACATCAGGAAAGGCAGTGACATCTAAGAACAGTGGTCTTAATAGCAATAGCATTAAAAAGACTAGACCATCTTGAAAATTATGAGAGAAATGCTTACTTATCAAGCAATGAAGAAGTGCCATGCCCACTCAGAAATCAATTCTAATGGACTCTGAGTAGCAGATTTAGAATTTTAAAATAACTTTACACCATGATCGTGGCTCTGTATTGAATTTTCAGTTTGCATTTCATGCAACAGAATCCAAAATAATCTCTCCAAATTACTTAATCGGTAATTCACCATAGTCTAAAAAGTTGACCTCACATGCTTGCCAGTATGAAAGTGGGTGAAACTATTATGATAGGAAATGTTTTGCAGTTAGTACACCCCTGAAGGATTTCAAGTGAGATATTTTATACCATAGTTCAGAAATCAGTGTCTAGAAATGTAATTTCTTGTCTCAGAGACTTGTCCTCTGTAGTGTTCACGTCAAGTCTTCAATATGTAAAATGCATGAGTGTGGGGAACTTCAAGATAAACAAGGCCACTTTGTTGTAGCTACACTTGATGATGGCATGTCATTGTTTGCTTCAGAGGTATGTAGCCTGTGCTTGGTGTTTCCAAATTAAGAATATATTAACTGTGTCCTAAAGTAACCACAATCCTATCTCTTATTAAATTAAAATCACTACTATGAATGTTGGGGTCACTTTATTTTAGTTGAGAACTGGTATCAGTGCAGCATGAATTGAAGATCAATTGAAGCCTTAGCAAAAGAAGATATTAAGACATGTACAGTACCACCAGATTTCCTTGTCAGCCAGGTCACAGAAGGTACATCGTGACATAAGGAATCAGGGGAAGAATCCAGAGCTGTGTTTATAGATAGTTTCTCTACCAAATCTATTTTGCTCTCTGCACAACTGAAAAACATTTGTTAAGTAGTTAGAAAGGTGGCTTTAAGCAACCTAAGTCCATCCCTCTAATCCTGAGCCAGCTGGGGACTGTTTAGTCATCTCTATAATTCAAAGAAGCCTAAGGCTGTGCTTTCTGCCCTGTGCTGACATGTCTTCTTCAGAGAAGGTGAAGAGAGCAGGTGGTAGGGTGTAGGCATAGCTGTGCTTAAATTCTCCTCTGTCTGGAAGAGCAGAGCTGCAGGGCAGCTCTCTGCCTGCTTTTCTGCTGTTCAGGCAAATGTTACACTAAGTGTTGAGTCTGCTCTGCATGGAGCAATCAGTTAACTTCAGAGATCTATTTATTTATTTTAGCATAAAACATTCTTGAGGGCTTCTGATCTAGATGGGTCATGAGTCAACAAATGCTTTATTTATTCTAGTATCATACTGTGTTGCTGCCCTGGGCTTGTTTCTGATCTTAGGCACTTTAAGTGGAGTTTCGATAACTGGGCAGCTTTCAAAATTGGCAACTCAGACAAAAGAAGAAAACTAATGAAGGTGCAGCACAGTCATTCAGCATAATTGCCTGACATCTGTAGCAGTTAATTGTTGGAGATGAGAAGCAAGTAAATCTCTGTTTTATGACTACACAGAGATCAGCAAAATTACAAGACAGGGTCTGTTTCACATAATGGCCAAGGAATAGGCACAAATTGATCTTCATTTGCACTGTAAATAATCTTGCACTTCTCTCCATAGCTCTTGTAACACAAGAAGTTGGGATCAGCCCAAGATACTTTCAACTTTTCTTTCTTCAAGTACATACATTTAAAGTGCAAAGAATGAATAACCCTTCAAAAGGACTTTGCTTTAGTCTCTGACCAGAGACTCAACTCTGACCAACCATAGTAACAAAGTTTATTTACAAAATAAATTTTGTTGAAAAAGTTCAGTGATCTTAGTAAGTTAAGCAGGAAAGGCTAACAGTGTGTTAACAGGCCTTTGTAGGAAGAGAAGTATTGAGACAGCTGCTTTTCTCTCTGCCATTTTAAAAGCATTGCTTGCACACAGAACAAAACTGTGTGCTTTTTACTTTAGCTAAACTTTACTTCCCTTAGCATTGTGAAGTCAGCCGTGCTACTGGCACTGAAATGGCGAAGTCTTATCTATTGAAATCAATGGGAATCCGTTCATGTATGCAAGCAGACTTGAGTTTGAAGGAGAATTGGGTATCATGTCTTGTCTATTATCCTCCATCTCTAAATATAGGACCTCCTATTGCTCAGAAAATATGTGATGGGCTCACACAAGCTGGACAACATTCCATCTGATGCCAGCTGGCCCTTCCATTCCCCCGTGTATGCCCTCCTGGAAGCAGGGGGCAGCTTTTGCTATCATATTCAGGATCTCTTCTCATGGCTTTGCTTTCCCTTCCTGAAACGAGAGTATTCTAAGGGATGTTGAACTGTACTGGAAACCACTGGAACTGCTGAGAACAAAGGTGGTCTGTTAGCTTCCCCAGCCCAGATGTCAGGGCATGTTCATTACAAACTCCCTATGCCCCTCATAGAAATTCCTGTCAGGAAGAGAGATTGGAAAGAGGCCCAAGCAATTCCTCCAAAGACTATTCACAGATTGGTGGTCCCAAGTGTTCACTACTTATAAATTAAGCATATGAAACCCAGCAGTTACTAAAAATAACCCATCACGGCATCTCTCTATTTGTTTTTAATTTTGGGAGCCATGGCAGGTATGTGTCAAATCACATTTTTTTTGGCTAAGCAGTCTTTTCTTCAAAAGAAAATATTATGAGTTCCTTGCTTAATAACTTGACTTCAGAAGCTTAAGATACTAAAAAGCAACACTATTCCAGTTAGGTTTCTCACAGGGCTTTAAAAATTGGCTACTATAGTCACAGCTAGTGCTTCAGTACAGTCTCTCTTTACGAGGCAATCTACTAGTACTGATTTTGCTAATCAGAACAGTAATAGGAAATGATTGACTGCCCTTTTTAAGCTAAGGTCTCGCATGTCTCTAGTAGACATACTTAAATTGCCACTAAATAGCTTGGTTTTTAGAGCAGCTACTCTTCAATCCAATGAAAACCCTACAAAATAAGATTCAAAAAGCCATCCAGAGAAGTATCATGTGCCTGACATGAGGCACAAACTCATGTATACAGTATGTGTATCTGTTCTTACAAAAATCTTAATTTACATCACATTACTTTTAAACATTTGGATTTGTCATTTTTTTTTTCCCCTGGCAATGTTCTTATAACATGTATTTTAAAACAAGGCAACCAACTATTAAGCCAGAAACTTTCATGTCTGAAAAAAGTGTAAATAGACCTTAAAGAGTAAATCCTTGAGCTTGCATTATTGTCAATTTTCTGTATCCCAGATATCCTGTATGTATCATAGGTGCTTTTTGCGCACTCGAACAGGATCTTTTCTTGTGCCTTTTTTTAACAGTCAAGGTGAGGCTGTGGTGCGCTTTAGCTAGGAAGCCCACGCGTCCGGCTGTGCCTCTAAAAGCGACTCTCTTGCCTTTATCTGGTCCTCCCCACTTGAAGGGGCGNGAAGGGGTTACAGCCAATGGAGAAGGGCAAAAGGGGATGATTGCTGAGGGAAACAACCAATGTGGATACTTGAGGGATGGACAACAGGGAACAACCAATGAGGGATCTCAGAACGTAGAACTTTCCAGGCTTAATACATATTCAACTAAGAGCATACATATTTGTAAAGTTATGCATAAAACAAGGTGGGGAAAACAGTAACCCAGCAACTTGAAGTATGCAAACAGGGGGAACACAGGATTTGGGATCTCGCTATAACCCAGGGAGAGTGCTGTTAGACTGAGTTGTCACACCACCAAGTATCTGATGTCTGGCCTCCTGAGGCCATGGTGACCACAGCTACACGCACTGCAACATCAAGGAGCTGGAGAACTCAGAGAATGAATTATTTTGTGCTACTTTAGAAATGAGAGTAGGAGGAATTTTGTTTTCATGACTTCAGTTTAGTAGAGATCTATCATGTTGTTTCACTTGAGAAAACTCAATGAACAAACACAGGCTTTAGCAACCTCTAGTGTTTCAAGTGCAATGCGGTGATCCCAGTTTGCTCCAGAAGGATGTTATGGCTATGGTGAATTCTTGTGGGCAATCATAAGAGCCACCAAAAAAATGCAGAAAAGTGAAAACGGAATAGGAAAATTGTGTGGAAGATGCCCGTGAATTGTAGATAAAGTTGTGTAATTTATACTGAAATAAGCAAACCATAGAAGGAACTGGAGGTGGCATGTATTCAGACATGAGAGTTGCAAAATCAAGCAATTCTTACTAATATATGGTGAGAGATGAGTATACTTTGAGGATAAATGTATTAAAAATAAGTCTTAAAAGTTCTTCTCATTGCAACATGGCTAAGAGAGAAAGAACCAGGCTTACATGTGAGCTCTTTAGTGAAAGAGAATTAGTGGCCTAGGAAGAGAGAAGAAAAAAACCAACAAAATAGTAGAAATGAATGTATGTGTTTGCCACTTTCATCCAGGGGAGTATTGAGGAGAAGAGGCCATCAATATTGAAAATATCTGTGGGGATGATGGGGTTTGGGCAGCAATCAGGCAGAGTGCCACAGAGCAGATGATTGAGAAAGAACTCTCTCAATGGTAGACTCTACTTTTCTGCGTCATCAGTATAATATATGCCATATGTTAGGTGATTTTAATGTGTACACACTATCAGTAGTGAGAGTTCAGCATCAAGTGATTTGGGGAATGCTCTACTCTTACACATACTTTGATAGTCCTGTCTGCTCCCCCTAAGACCACCTTCTATTTCATGAGCATTAACCCTTCACCATGTAACGTTGTCATTCTCTTGAATTTTCATGGGTGCAATAAGGGCTAAAAATGCTTTTCACGCAGAGCACAAGTCAGGTTCCAGAGTTTCTCATTCTCACTTTTGTTTCTGCCAGCACTTTTCTTCATTTTTTTCCCTATTCCTTTCCTACCATGCCTTTTTTTTTTTCCACACAGCTTTTGCATTAATCATTGTACCCAGGAGGTCTGAGACAGTACAAGTAGATCACTCAAGGTGAACATGGCCAGTTTTACCTGAACACTTTGTCTACAAGTTTCTTGACATCCTTGTAAATTAGAAGCAGCTTTTACCCCCTAACAGGTTGAACAGTTATGGCTGACAATAATCACTGTGAAGGAGGTACACACCCAATCAATCAATCAAACCTTCAGCTTGCTGACAAAAATTCTAAGTATGGTAATTTATTGTTTAAATATTGTGAAATTATGTGGTTGTTTCAGCCGCTCCTAGTCAGCAGGTCTTGTATCACATACATGAACAAAATGTCACAATTGCTTCTAATTGGCAACCTTGTTGAAAATCTTAGGAACTGCTCCAGGTAACACGGGCAGAGGAACTTGTCTGTTATCACAAGAATGTGATATCTTGATAGAGACACGTGGAAAGCTGTAAGTTCTGTCATCCATGCTAGGCTTCACTTGTGCTTAAAAATCTTCAACCTCCAAAACAAATAGTGGCACAGTGAGAGGAGAATGCAAAAAGAGAAGCAAAAAAGGTTCGAATAAGTTATTACGAGTATAAATCTTATGTGTAAAATTCATTCATATACTTGAGCATTGCTTGTTTTTAGCAGAACACAATATGCAGTGTGAATGATATTTTAAAGCTTGAGTGCCAAGCTGGAACAGCATGCACACACACACACACACACACACACACATATCTCTATATATATATATATATTTTGTAGGATTTTAGGGGCAACAAGTACTGAACACTTCTAGAAATTAAACTGTTTACTTGACCGCATCTTAAAATATCACCCAGCAATGACAGCATACCAGTTTTGGCAGTTAACCACATCACTAGATTCAAGTGGGAATCCAAGATCTGCTTCAAAGGCCGTTAAGACTTTGAATTTTGAATCAGGCCTCAGTTAGTCCCACAGAATCTTACCTGATATAGCACCTTCTTCTGCCACACTCAGCATTTAAATTAAACTAGCTTAAACTTGCTTGGGCTAGGTAAGAATCCCTAAGCCTTGCATCCACTCACTGATACAGATCTTGCATCCACTTATATGTTGCCTCTCAATTTGGCCACTGAGTCAAAAGTAGATGCTATCTGCTTTACTCTCCTGCCTTCTGGGATACAGAAGATACACTAACAGAAAAGCAACATAAGGGAGCACGTAAGTTAACCTAATGGGGAACTCTCAGAAAACCAAACCAGACAAACCTGTCTTTCTGGAAAGTGCAGTTGTTTTTGTTGGTCCACCCCCCCGCCCCCCTCCAAGCCTAGCACCTTCTAAGGTCTCAGATTGAAAGTGGGGAAAACAAATGGTAATTTTTGAATAGCTTAGGAAACGTCTGGTGATGCTATCAATAAGATTTCATGGCTGGTGTATAGCAAGACTGAAATAATCACATGAATTCTACACATTTGGTATAATATGCTGAAATAGTTTTCATTTTCTGCCAGCGTGAACAAGGGAGGGGAGGTGGAGGGAAAGGAGAGGAGGGAATGCTGACTCAAGGCTTTTTTCTCCAGCAGTAGAACATGACTCTCTGACTTTGATATGTTCCAGGGTAATAGAAGGTTCTTTGTTTATTGTTTCATTTACATATGTATTACCCTAGAAGCAAAGTATTAATAAATGATAACACAAAATCATGGCTAGGAATCTCTAAAGGAGTTATAATTTCTTTTAAAAATGCATGGCAGCATGATGAGTTATTTATTCACCCAGATTGTCTGTGATTTTATTGCATTGTTATGCTCCCTGAAGTGCAAGATAAATAGTGACATAGAGAACATTAAGTCATCCTAATTCTGCATCTGAACTGGCTGTGAAACAAGTGTGATATCTTGACCTTAATAAATTCTCTCACTGAGAATTATATAAAATCATCTTATCTCATCTTTTATTGAAATCAGTATTCCAGAAACTGAAAAAAATCATTAAATTAGTAGCTTTTCAGAATCTTAACTACTTTTAAGCAAAAATATCACTGTTTTAGTTTATTTCAACATTTAGGCTTACTTCTAAATTTAGAGAAATTTTATTTGAAACAAATGGCTGTCATCTATGATGGATTATACCTTCTTTTCACTGTTCTTGTAAATCAAATGAGGCTGGCATGAAGTTCAAAGATAAAGTTCATGTGGCAAGTTACAATTACAAGACTGGAGTCCATTAGAATATCTCTTTCTTCTCATATATACAGTACTGATTTTCACATAATATATTTATTGGAGAGGTCTACTTCAAAATCAGTGGCAGGACAGGACTTGCCATCTCTGTGGCAGTAGCAAAGAACATCAGTTGCTTTATATTTAAACACAGATTCTGGTTCTGACTAGAGGTTGCCAAAGCAGGTAAATTAAATACTACACATTATGAATGTATAGCTCATTGATTCAAATGAATCTTTATTTTTCCACTACTTCCACAGCATATGTGGGTTTGCTAGTGGATATTATCAAATTATTATAGCCAAAATTAATATTATAAAGAAATGAAATTATAACTGTGAAATTAAACATTCTTGATGTAAATTTAGAAAAGTAGATCCACAGCTATCATTCAAAATGCATGCTTGTAACTAAATGGTTATTGAATTGCAGCAAAATTGTAATACTCCTTATGCTGAACAGTAATGAATCTCAAAGCAGTCTTGTTGAAATGAGTGGGATGAGTTGGAGTAAGAGAAATGCAATTAAACTCACACGTGTCATTAAGACTCCATGCAATTAAGGACAACAGAACTCCCATCAGACGTCTTAAAGCTGATTTTTTTGTGTTTCTCACAAGCTCATGCCAGCATTCCACCATTTGCCTTTGTACATCTTCATTTGCTTTTCTGAGCTCCATGTCTCTTCTTCAGTATTATTTCTTCTACAGGAAGAGATAAACAAAATAATATATGCATCACTGCTATTTGGTTTTAACACTGCTGAGGATATTTGAAACATGAATAAGTCTGTGTGCATGTGTGAGCAGAACCTTACCTCCCCCCCACCCTCCAGCAGAACAAAAAAAACCTCAAAATGCCCAGGGAAAAATGCAAGTGACCACAGCAGCCATTTCTGGGCATAAAACACACGATTAGGGAATAGAGTATTATAATGTTGCCCCAAGACACTGGCAAAGGGCTATTTAAAATTAAAAAATTAATACATGCATATATAAATATGAGAGTAAAGGCTGGATTACATGTAATCTTCTAATCACAAGTGTTTTTTCAAACAACAGGGATGAGAAAAGAACTATACTGGATCCAGCAGGGACTACAGAAACTCGAAGAGCTCTATGTGACAGTAAGGGGTGAATTTAGACATAGAAATGGGTCAGCCAAGTCAGCGTCTTCCTAGGAAGTTCTTGACGCAATGGTACCATTAAGTTATTAAAAGCTCTAGTGCTCAGGGCACTTGAGCACCATGCCAAGATAATAGTTAAACTACATCTGCACCCATACTGGCTCACATTCAGTCAGTGTCAATACTTGCTGGTGTACTTTCCCATTTCCAGAAGCAGGGCTAGGACAGGCAGAGAGAGCTTAGGTGCATCTATAGGTGAGAGGGACACACCATCTTTGGGACATGCAAGAAATATAAAAGGGATCCACTTGGGCTGCAATGTCAATGCACATATGTGTTAAACAAATATATAGACACAAAATTAAAGTGTTTTAATCGGGGGTTAATTCACCACCAGATCTGAAAACACTGTAAACATATCAACTTCATATCCTTTTCTATTTATTTTCACTTTCCTGAGCATCTTTGCATCCTGGTTATAACAATCCTTCCTTGGGCCTCGAGGAACATTTGGAACATGAACATCTGAAAGATGTGAAGATTTCTTCTACACTGTGTCAGCTGTGTTCTGTCTCCCCACCTTTTGACCAGACAGTGCAAGAAGTCATAGATTGCCCAGTTCCATCTTTCAGTGGAGGAAGAAATAGGCATCTTTTACCCTATTCTTCATCCTACCTCTGGGTTTGACACATATTGCAGGGAGTCTTTCTGTGCCTGCTGCAATGAAAAGTCACTGAAGACTTTTATCACATAGTATCTTGCTAAGTATTACAACTTGACTATCTTTTGATTTACCTTTTTGCTATGTATTCTCCCTGTTCTGTACAAATGCTTATCCAGATTGCTTATTTAAAATGTTTAAAACTTGCAAGTCAAGCTCTTCAGACATATATTGGGATGAAAGCGAGAAAAAAGCAAAAGAAGGGCTTGGAGACGTTTGCCTTTAGTTTCAGAGTCTCTGGAATTCTTCCAGGACACAACACCTTGACAAGAAAGCTATAGGTCTATTTTTCCCTTTCTCATTTTTTTAATAAAAATAGAGTCTTGTTTAATCACTAGTCAAGAGGAATGGACAGTTTCAAATACAGCATTAGTCCTGGGATATTTCCAGATCAAACTTAAAAAGGTGGTGCTGTCAGCATAAATAGTCTGATATTTTCAAACAGAAGAGCAAAGGCAGAAAGCAGAAGCATCTAAGTCACCCGTGTGACCCTCGAGGGCCTGACAGGCAAAAGAATGGAAGCAACTTGCCTAAGATGACAGGCTCCAGGAAAGCAGAGCAAAGCCACCTCCATGCCCTTTCCCTTCCTACCTTGGCAGCCAACTGAAGGCTACACAAGGGGAGTAGGGGTTCTGGAGAGCCCCATTTTAAGCTTGTACACCCTAAAGTTTTCCTCATCTGTGATTTCAATCACTGCTTTTATGGGTTGGCATTAATAAGCATAAGTTGTGCACATTTGCCTTTAATGGCAACCTTTTGTAAAGGCCAGGTAAAGATGAGAAATTGACATTTATCCTCCTGTGCAGGAAAAGCTTTGTATTTTTTTTACTGATGGAAATTCCTCCCCATTTCAAAGTATTTATGTGTTATAAGTATACTGGGGATATTATTACAGCATAAATGACAAGTCTCATGACAACTT
Organism: Pomatostomus ruficeps; assembly: GCA_013400735.1. Taxonomy (NCBI): domain Eukaryota; kingdom Metazoa; phylum Chordata; class Aves; order Passeriformes; family Timaliidae; genus Pomatostomus; species Pomatostomus ruficeps. Next base: position 25,148 of record VYZT01018082.1, on the reverse strand, counting down.
TTACCCCAGTCTCTGAAGTAAGCTTCTCATCAGACAAATGTAACATTATTCAAAGCAAGTCTCTGAAATTCTTGACATTTGCCATCACTTGTATCATTCCACAGAGAACGGAAGCAACTTTTCTTTTAAAACGGTAAAATCAATAAACTGGATATTCAATTTTTCATGAAAAATGGGACTGATGTAAAGCGAGCAATCACATATCAGCTGATTATGGAGTTACAAATATGAAGTTACATTTCTTCTGTTAAAACACTTATCTTTTAGACTCAAATATTTCTATTGCCTACTGAATTGTTTTGGAGAAGATATGTAAAATGTACCAACAACAAATTATTATAAAATTATATTAATATGAATTAATGATCTTTGCTTACACAACTGTGCCATCTCAACACTATTTTTTATACACTGCCACTGAGGATCAAGTACCCTATCACCAGGTCTTCAGTTTTTCTACTACAAATGGTTTCAATCTTATCCCAAATTTTTTTCTGCAGAATGACTGTAGGTCATCATATTACCCAACTAGTTTCAGTTGTCTTGAGAACCAATATGTCTGTAAGATTGATCTTTGCTAGATCACTAATACATTTTTAACTATATAACTGAATTACCTTGATATTGTGTTCAGCTGATTTTCAGGATTTACATTTTTGGTTTTCAGTTTTATCCAGGAAAGGAATAGAAATATAGTTTAACACTTTTTAGGTATCCTTATGCAAGTGTCCATCCTTATCTCAGTGTCATTCTCAGATTTTAATGCTTAATTTTTCAGAATTAGGAGCAAGGGTTAGTTTTTTCAGAATTAGGAGAAAGGGTTAATTAAAAGAAATTTATAATGCCAAAAGTAAAAATGTGTGGAGGCAAAAGTATTAGCAAGTTTCAGAAATGTAGATTTCCTTTGTGTAACTTCAGCAAATAAACTATTAGGAATTTAAAAATAAGATTTCATTAAGTTATAATGCTAATTCATGCTAAATATCTAGTAAGTTGTTTTATTTTCCTTGGTAAACAAAGATAGTGTTGAAAGCACTTATGACTACTAAGTTTCATTTACATACATTTCTAAATTTTGGGCTATTGAATTGCAAAGGTTTTGGGGACTTGTAAGAATGGGGAATAGACTGTACAACCTGCTGCCTCACAGATTAAGATGGGAGGGGTATAATGCTTGCCATCCAATGTCTCTGGATAGTGGAAGTATGACTGTTACTCACCACCACTGATCAACAGGTTTGGCATTGCATGGACAGGCATTCACTGGATTCTCACCAGCATGCAGGAGGCTAGATAACAAAGGCAGAAGGTTCACATTCATGTTTGCAGAAGATTGATTAAGAAAGTGTAGGATGTCTGAAATAGATTGATAAAAATTAAGTAGGGACAGCTACACATTCCCTCTTGTTGCATTACCCACCCAGAAAAGCTGCATATGCTCTACTGTCCATTTTCAATACAATAAACATTTGGAGAAGACAAAAGAAATACCTGTTCTACTCCCCCCAGTTTGACTCTAAATGTTTTTGAAGTTCACATCCAAGGAACATATTTTTAAAAATCTTCTCATGTTTATATGTGGTTTACATTATCACTTGCAAAATATAGCACAATATACTATTTCCTTTAATTCAAGAGCTTTCTGTGGTTTCTTCACATCCTGTAAATTTCACATATAAATCTTAGGAAAAAAGGCTAATCTTCTGTTTTTCTGTTCAGTGTTCCAAAGAAAAACAGTTAGGAAGCAAGTCACCAATCACTAATGTCAATTTCTATGCCAGCTCATCCCAAACATGTCAGCTGGTAGACCTGCACCTAAAAATGGCAAACACTTGCTAATTGAAAATACATTTTGATTAAAGTGTTCTAATTTGTGTAGATTAAGATTATGTGCCAAGGGGAAGTGTATAAACCTGAAGAGAAACATATTATCTTATTCACATTCCGTTAAAGTCCTCGTTCCCAGTTTATCCTATTAACTAAATCACTAATGCTCTTAATTTAGACTCTGAGTTGCTCATTGGAAGTTTGCAAAAAACGTGTATATTTTCTGTCTTTGTTTCTTTTTTTTTTTTTTTTTTGAGGGAGAAAAGGCAATGTGCCTCTTCATTGAATCTGATAATATGGTACACATAAAATCAGGTAGCTATAGTTTGAAAAGGGAACAGAAAACACAGATGCAAATGTGGCGTGATCCTGCACTTCATAAGAATGCAAGTTGCTACGCTGGTATTTAAGAATTTGTAATCCACCTAGGATGCAGGATCATCTTGCTCCTGAGGAAACTTGCTCCATCCAGTGATTAAGTGCAGGACTTAATTGCATGTCTGGCATGTGATTATGACCCAAAATTAGACTTTTTTACAAACCTTTAGATGTGGAGTGTCCACAAGAAAAATTCACAAACTGCATATTTGTACCTTTACCTGCCTGAATATTTTCAAAAGTCTGAATCTGAACATCAGATTCAGTTACCTACATTACTCAAAAGTCTGACTTTCATATTTGTCAAGGAATAGGAGGTAGGCACTTTTAAAAATGTGTCTTCTTTCTCAGGAGCTTAAATTTGAGTTTAAAGTATCCAAGTTTGCAAATATTGCAGTCTGCTCTGTAGACATACACACATATTCAGACATGCTTATCAGGGAGAATGCTTTTGTTTAGGGTGTAGTTATTGTGCAGTGTCATATTATGTGAAAGTTGCCTTACTGGCTTGTCTAAACAAAGTTTGTGATAATTATATAAAACTTTTTTTGCTTTGAACAATTCTGCTTTGGCACACTGAATGGAATATTAGAAGTACAGCACAATAAAAATGAAAAGAGATTACAGTGTACAATCTTAATGTAATACTTTGGTTTTATTGGTATAATTAAAATCCCCTAAGATCATTCCAGTTCCTTAAACATTTCAATTTCTCTTCTCTCTTCATTAATGCAGTATCATGGAGAGATGTCACCCATGTTGGCTCTTAGGAGAATGATTTGTTACCTCCACTGTGAAGCTGAGCATGGAGAGCAGTTATTGCTGCAAAATAGTCAAGGGGCAGCAGATGGCCAACTCACTTACGCTTCTTTGAAAAGTCTCACTTAAGGCTGTAGGCATCTGCACAGGATGCTATGGTGGTATTGGTAGATGGGATTACTTCCAATAATTTCTCTCCATCTGCTTTTAAGTGTTGTTTTTAAGTAGTTCACTGATTCCTCACTTGTGCCAAAATGAGCCCAGTTAGATCAAATAACCTGTATGTTATACATCTTTCCTCTGGCTCATGTTAACTAGGGTGAATTGCTCTTAGTAGGTGCAGTTTCCCTACCAGATGTAAGAGTTAGTGTTTTAGGTAACATGTAACTTATTACTGCATGAAGTAGCTATGTCCAGAAGGACATCTATTGACAGCCAAAGTGTTAAAAAAATGCCATTAGTTTAGAATTTAGAGAGAAAAAGGCAAATTGTACCATATTTACTGTTATAAATTAAATATTCCTGATGGAATTTGGGATTGTATTTAGTATATCTTTTTTCTCCAAGAAAAACACCTTTGAATCTACCCCCTCTAAATACAGCAGTTGAGTTAGTCGAGTCATCGCCATAAAAAAGTGGTGCAAAATTATAACACTGGCATATGATCACCCTTATCACTACAGGAATGATTCAGCTAGTGCTTAAAGACCTATTAGAGATCTAACACAAGCAATTTATTTAAAAACTGCCTTGGTATTATCTGCCAGTTGGACTGGAAATGTCACTAATGGAGCTGAGCAAAGAGAATTAATTTTTTTTCTGTTTTGATTGTAATCAATAAGTCTACATTCTTCTGACAGCTAAAGAGTGGGTAAAAATTAGATATTCCTGTCTCACCCTATTCCATCCTGTCTTGGGTTTTTTTTTTTTTTTAGGAGAAAAACACTCTGGTAACAGTGTTTTCTCTAAAGAGAAGTGTTCCAATAATCCCTTTTGCCAATGAGAGAAATGCATACCAGTGGCTGAAAGTGAAAAAAACCCCCCTGTTTATTAACAACAAAAAAAGGGTGCCCGCAAGGCACAGGGGAAAAAAATTGAATAAATGCTAGATATTGAAATTGTGTAACCTTACCCTCTGCCCCAAAACCCATAAACAGCCTTCTCTCGGCCGTCAGGCACTTTCCCCTTCGGTGCAGTTATGATCACAGCCAGCAGGGGCACTGGTGGCTCCCGGCCGGGCAGGGCGGGTGCAATGATTCTCTCGCAGCTGCAGGGGAGGCTGTGGTGTGAGTGGCTGTCCCTCTCAAGTGGAAAATTGTGGACACAGCAGGCAGAAAGGATGGGAAAGGCGTTTCCTTTATGAACCCCCAGGGACAGCTGATCCTGGTGTCCCCTCTGGATAGCAAAAGGAGCTGTAGCAGGAAACCTCAGAAGCAGCAAGCTGGAATGGCAGGATGGGTTCACCCAGGGTGGCAAGCAAGAGGCAGCAGAAACTCCGCAGCTGTAGCTGGAACCACAGGACCTTCCAGCAGGCAGGGGATCAAAAGCTACAATCTAGCAACACCACAGGTGCAATAGTAGAGCTATGGTGGGCTGGGCAGCAGCCACCTGGCTCCCAAACAATGGCAGGGAGAGGCTCCCTGGGATATCTCGCTGGGCACTGGTTGGTACCCTGGGTTATTGTTTTATTGTTGTTACCTTGTTGTCAGCAGAGGCATCACAAAAACAGTTTGAGAAGATGAAGGCTATCTGGATTCTGCCCCTGCCAGTCAGAAGTATAGTCAGGTCAGGGCAACAGCAACAGAAAAACCTATATATCATTAGGGACATTTTGCTAATCAAATAATGACGTAAACTGCCCATCTACATAAAGCAGAAGTCAGCTTCCATCTCAGTATCTCAGAAGCAGTTTAGGAACTACAGTTTCATTTTCTAGTTGATGTAACTATTCCATTGAAATAACTGTTACTTTAGCTTGCACACAGTGCTTTCATAGCTAAACACAAATAGAGCTCTCTGAGACCCATGTGTGTTAATGTCATTGTATTAAGCTCTGATGTCATTAAGAAATTTCTAGCCCTTAGCTTCAGAGCATTTTTTCAAAGGCAGAAATTAAATAATTGCACTGTACCACCATTTTTCTAGATCCTGCATTAATGGCATTCTCAGAAACCAGATTAATAGTCCCAGACAAGTTTCCATAACCCACTGTACACAGTGTAATTGATCTCTTACAAGGATTTTGTTATTAGTTTTATTACTCCTATCCCTAAGAAAGACTGCCTTTGTGGGATACATTTCAGGCTAGAAATACATTGACTCTCTGGACACAGAGGTTCCAGACCGTGAGATGGACTCAGACCTTCAGCTTTCTGTAGCTAGTCAAGTACATGTGACCATCATGCACTTCATTCCATATCCAGGTAAGTACTAACATATAGGACAGGTATTGATACTTCTTCTAGGATTGCCAATTTATTCATTGAGTAGTGTTGCCTTGAAGAACAAAACCATTTTCAAGCCTGCCCACAAAACTCAGACTTGTTTTTTAATCACCATTCAGATTGTTTAGTGGCCATAGTTAAAGAAATAAAAGGTGCACATTGTTTAGTGGCCATAGAGAAATAAAAGGCGTGTATTTCGTCCAGCCTGCAGGTGAACTCATGCTGCATCTGCACAGCACAATGGCCATAGAACCTCATGCAGAATGGCAGTGTGTGGCCTTGCTTCTCTCTATCTGAGGGCACATTATAAATCATAGTAGCTCCATTCAGAGCAAAAGGCTTCCAGTAGTGTAAATGGAAGATTAACCAGGACCTTTTGATCTAAAAAATACACCTTAAAAAATCATGTGGCTAGGCATGAAGGTTGCATGACAGCTGCCTGTGCTCCCTGCCGCCCACCTGCAGCCAGGCAAGAGCACAGAAGGGGAAGACTGGGGACTTGGGGTGCGGCACTGCCCAGCTCGGTGTGGCACAGCTCGGCTCAACAAGTCCGGACATGCACCCTTTCCTGCCCGTAGTGCCTCTTCCTTCATCTGAAGCACTTGCTGGGGCCTCCCCAAATGGGCCCTTTGCCTCCCACTATCCCTGCTGGGAGAGAAAGCACCTGGCATCTGGCAATACAGCTGCTATTCTTTTTTGTCAGAGTGATTTTCTGTCTTTGGGAAGAAAGGATCTCTGAAAACTCCTACATGGTACAAAAGTGAGAAAGATGCATGAATCCTGTGTTATCAGAGAGTTATGGGGTGTTTCTCTGGGAAATGACTGGAAGAATAGCATTTTAACAAATTAAGTAAAACTCCTAAAACATGAAATTTTTCAAGTAGATCCTCATTCTTCCACTCTCTCCACTTTCATATCATGTTTCTCAGTGTTACTAAAACATGTAATTTCCTATCTTAATCTCAATTTAAAGCTATTTTATCAGGCACCCTGCAAACTAAAGCTTGTATTGCAAAGAAATTAAACACCCTGGTATACTCTCTACCTAATGAATGTGTAGGAACTCAGACTCAAATTTTGGACACTGGGCTGAAGCTGGGTACAAAATGTCTGCTCTAGTATCTTCCTCTGAGACCTGCACTGAGGCTTCAGTGACAGCATAGCTCTCCTGGCATTTCATGATATCATTAGTGCGGTGGAGAAGATTTTGAAAAAAAAAAAATCTCAAAACAAATGCATATGTATGTGTCTACATATATGTGTAAAGATAAAGTCTCGGACAACTGAGCTCCATGCTGGACTCATAGCTTCTGTGACTCCTGAGAGCATGAGAATATCTTTACTGGTGAGGACCAAAAGTCTGTCTTTGTGATTTCTAAGACTAGCAATTGAGTTGATTACCAAGAAAGAGTGAGAACAGAACAACCATATATGACACGTCTCCTGACTGTTCTTCTAATCTCTGTCTGTATTTAGCTCAGGGGATTTTCTCTAGCTCATGTGGTTTGGCTATTTAGCAGCCCTCAGTGGACCTAACTTCCAAGTGCTTGTCTGATCTGTCCTTGAACCCGCGTAACCCTTTTGCATGCAGAAGAGTCTAAGTCTGTGTTTATACTATTAAACTAAACAGAGCCAGTTCACAAGTACAAGTCATGTCCTGTGGTTCTTGATACTGTCAGATTGTTAGTAAGGCCTGTGGCTCAAGTTGATCATTACTCTGCCCAAAGACAAGGTACTCTGAAGCATCAGCACACAGAACACTTCCTAGTCTCCCTCCTGTCTGGGGCAGGATGGCAATTGCCCACTGGAATCATTCCTAAAACTCTAATCTCAGTGAGGCTCTGTGGTTATGTGGTGATCTGAAGGAGATATATTTGGCAGTTTGGACGTGGCTACTCTGTTTTGATAGGAAAGTTTAGCACTGCAGATGTAAGTCTTGTCATACTAGTTAATCCCAGGGCCAGATAATGGTTTTACTTTCTAGCACTGGTATAGCTAGGATACTGGCATCAACTTTTGGGCCACAAAGGTGCTTAGAAACTGTTGCCCTAGAGCCAGGAGCAGGATATTTTGTCTTGAAAGAACACACATATTACAAGCATCCCAGAAGTTTTCACTATACTCCAGAGGTCCATTCGCTTGATTCTTTAAGGTAAATAAGAATAATTAATCTTAGTAACAAGCCCTTCCTGTTAAGTAATGAAGTGAAATTGTCATGGGCTCTAGTGCAAGGAAGGAGTGAGGTATCCTGCTGAGCTTTGTTGGTGCTTCTCCTTGCAATAATATTTAGCATCTCAGCCTCCAAGCCCCTTAACTTTACTGTTGCAATCCTCTGTGTGGGTCCCCAAACAGGTGTGTTAGAGAAGCAATCACTCAGCTTTCCTGTTGGGTTTTTTATTGTTTTATTAACCTAATGTTAATAAAATACATAGGCCTACTTCATACCTTGAAGTGATTGAGACTGTTGGTGGAGGTTCTTATCTTTACAGAAGAAAGGAACCATCACAGCACTTGATCCCTCTACAGGAGGGATCCCGTAGGAACCTGAGATCCCGAGTCACAGGGCAAGTACCACATATGGTAACAGCTCTTCTTTACTAAATGGCTTTTTCTTTAACATGAGATCACATCAAGAGTGAGAAAAAACTACCATATGCAAGCAGTGTTTGTTCAGCGTTACAATGTGCCAACAAAGATGCCAGTCAGCTTTTTGCTACATAGATGTTTCTTAACTAAAATCTGAACCTTGTTGACCAGCAACTCATACTCCATCTGGCTCCACACTGCCATCAAATACTATAGCTTTATGCCTGTCAGTGAAAGATTCTGCAAATAGAAGCCAGCCTATGACACTGTGCTAGTGTAAGTATTTTTGTTTAATAGAAAAATTTCACACATTGTGGCTGACACAGTTTTGCTAAAGAGAACCCCTGGTCTGGTCACAGCCATGCTGACAGAAGGCAGCTTTTATCAACTCAGGTTAAGTCTTTGAGAGAGCTAGTGTAATTACACTAGCAGAAAAATTCTGTTTTGCGTTGAGGCTTTTTAAAAAATTCATATATATACCTACCTACCTGCCTATCTACTTATATATATGTGTATAAGCTGAAGGTGCAGTTTAACATTGCAGCCCTCTGGCAACAAAACTCTTTATGGAGTTCCTACCCCAGTACTCCCTGCACAATTTGCTTCCTCTCACAGCTGTGCTGTTGAAAATGATGGCAGCACACCATGTAAATAGTACAGCTATTTTGCCTGAAGTTGCCTGCCTAGATAGTCTAATGCCCCCAATCTAGTCGAGCAAGATAATTTCACTGATCCATTTTGCAGTGTGGACAAACAATTGCATCTGTGCTTCTGACCAGCTGACAAACTGCTCTGCAGATATAGAAACAATGCCTTGCTAAGAAATAAGTCAATTTTCATATAAGGAAGAAAACCTTTGTACAACTATACACAAAATTTACCCTCAGATTTAGAGTTTGGAGGACTCTAAAAATACAGTGTACCACAGGCAACCTCTTTAATTTCTCTTCCTTCTGCTATTTGTAGGAAGCCCATGACAAGGATTGTCTCTTTTCTTATGTTTATACATGCACCCAAAACAACCAGGCTCCCTGGTTCGATTTCAGAACTCACTGTTATTGTTATGGGAATAATAATGATACCACTATTACAATATCGTGTACCTGGGATGGTAAGATTAGTCAAGCAAATTGCCCTCCTTCTAAATCTCTCTCTTGTTTACATAGAAGTCATGACAGACTCTTGTTAAAATAATCTTATGTTTAAGATTATGCAATTTGTAAATAAAAGATCCAGTGGTCCAAATTTTGATGCAAGTATGAAAACAAAGTGGTGGATAAACTCTGTCTGTGGAGTGAATTGTCGTTTTCTAATGATATTTGTAGACAGGAGCTCTGGAGCTTGTGGTGGCAGCAATAATAAAGCATGAAGAAGACAGTTTTCCAAATGCCATTTTATTTATCCTATTTTAAAGAATCCATGGACAAGAAACTGTGACAATTCCATCTTTATTACATTGATCACAAATAAGCTGGTCTAAACAGCAAATACTGTCTTTTCACTTTTTTTTTTAATGGACTAGTAGTTTCAAACATAATGTAGATAATGGGGGATCACTAACCAAGTTCATCTGCACATTGAGTTAGAAGCTCATGTTCTTTTTTCTTTTTTCTTTGTTATTCTCTCCAGAAATGTCACATGCAGTCGTATCCAAAGTCTAATAGCCTGCCTCAAATGTAAAACGTACGAAGAGTGGCCTTGACATTAAAGACTTTCTAAAGATTTCTGTATTTTTCCAGCTATTTATAGGCTTAAGCAGCAGAGAGATTGTTAAAAATTGGATCATAGTGGGCCAACTCAGGGTGAAACTTTCTAAATATTATGTAATGTGACCATAAAATTATTCACTCACCTGTATTTATGCCATATTCTTCTATTGATACCTAGTCTAAAACCACTAACTTGCATGAATTTCAGACCTGTGTCAATTTGATCAGAAGTCTTTCTAAAAACCATTCTGTATTTAGAAACATGGGCATGGGCTCAGAACTATCCACTTTCATTGACTAAGGGAAAAGGGAAAGGCACAGCTTAGCACTAACCTAGAGAAGCCTGATCCTCCATTAAACAAATATTTAAGTACTGATGCATTGCGGTGGGGAGGGGCTGATTTCATAAAAGTAGGTAATGGGGTCTAGGAAAAAAGCTTACTGTCTTTAAGACATGAAAATTAGTCAGTCTTGAGTAGCTAATTATTTGGTAGAAAGTTAAATGGATTTGTGGGCTAGTGTTTTTTTGTCTGGCTGGTGATTCTTATTTCTGAGGCCCATGGAACTAAATCTTTCATTCTTTTCAGTTTTTGCATACACTCCTGAAAAGAAGCAGAAAATACAGTCTTGAAAGACTCTGTCCTTCCATTCACTGTACCTAGAGTTTCCACCCAGCTGTCCCGGAAATTGTTGTTTCTCTGTTGTTTAGGCTGCTTGTTTCTCTTCTGAGCACATGCAGAACCCTACTCCAGCAATGCCCAACCCATGTGTTTGTGTTAAGCTCCCAGAGAAATCCCTCCACCCACACAGCTAAGCATCTGACCAGCCATGCATGTGGCCTTGCTTTGGGCGGTGGCTCCCTATTAGTCCAACAGTTTTGTTGAACAAGGAAATTTAACTGCTCCTGGTGTGTACCCTGACGGAGGGCAACTGCTGCACTCAGCAGCTTCAGCTACATTTCATCCAGTGTTAAAAGTATTTTCCATCACAACTAGTGAAAGGATTATTTGATTTCTAATGCTTCAGCTTATTGTTGGTCCTTTATAACAATAGAATTAAATGATACTAAAAGTTTAATCCAGTTCTCATTTGTTTGGAGTACTGTAAGCCTCTTTATTCTGTACTGAACTATTGCAGTGTATAAACAGTATTTATAGTATCTAATCTTTGCTATTTAAAGTTGTATATTATTTAGAGGGCTGTAATACAATAAATTAAGGAAGGCACAGTTACTGTAGCAATCAGTATTATATATATCATAATTGACCGAAAGGTATTGCACCATATGGAAATAATAATATCTCCAGAAGACATAAAATATTGCCTTCATCTTACTACTACTTGCATATATTTAATGCATGGTTGAAAATCATGGTGCTGTTGCTTCTGAAAGTGCAAAATTCACAGTTTAACAAATTATTTCCAAATGTAGATTTCTTCTAAGAATGTTGTGTTTTTGTATTGCCACATCTTGTACATCCCACAACATAGGACAACAGATGACTTAGTTCAAATGATTCTCTATTGTTTTTAATATTTTTAACATCCCAAGGAGGGAGCTGAGTGCTATTTATATGTTTAATAATTTCCAGATTTTTGAGCTTCTAGTCTGTTCAGTTGTCTGGAAAATCTAATGGCAGTTATTCATCTTTTTCAGTCGAAGATAGTTTTGGACCTTTGGTTAGATTATTAAAGCAAAACTGCTCCATTCTGTTGAGACATATTTTCACTTTTTGCTTACATGAAATACAAGATAATGAAAAAAATATCATTCTTAATAGTATTCCATTGAGTTCCTTCTTTTGGTCACACATACACATCTGAGATTGACTGTGTGACCCACAGTTTCTGATGGCAAGTTTAATGTATGTGTCTATACTTGCATACATTTATCAATATGGATTATTCTATTATATATTGTTGTTATTGTATTATATATAATAAAGTGCTATACCCATAATAAGAGATATTTTGTTGGTCAAGTCCTTAGATTTATAGAGAGGTAACCTAGCTTAGAAAACATGACCTCTCTAAAGTGATTTTCAACTAACTTCTCATCTAAGCAAATTCTTGGGGTAGATTGTTATATGGTATTTTAGTCCTTAAGGAGATTTAACTTAAAATTCTAAACAAGAAAAATGTCAGTGGTAAAGAAAAAAATAGATTAAAGTCATGCACTGCATCCAGATGAGCTGATTTTCTACAATGCTAAGAATATGGAAGAGCAATGAAGATTTACAGGAGGGTATGTTCTGAATGAAACTGGTAGTTAGTGAAAGTCTTAAGCTATGTTGGTATGTGTTATCAACAGCAAGACCGCAGTAGCCTTTTTCTTGAACTTATTGTTCTCATAATTTGGGGTTTGAGAGGCCTTGTCTGTCAGTAAACAATTATCATTTGTTTTAATTATAAAATGCTGCATGAGTTGTTCTTTTAAAATCAAATGAATAGGGAAAAATATGCAATTGTATATGTGGTACATAGAGGACAGTGACTATAATTGTCATGCTATACTTTCCTTAGAGAGTAATTTATGAACTAGAAGCAATTTAAGGAAATTAATTAAGTTGGTTAAAATGAAGAGTAACATTTTAAATGGGAACATGAAAAGAGACAGCATTTGTCTTTAACTTCAGCCTAGAATAATAAAAACTCTTGCTAGGAAATTTGATTGTAGATGAGGCCAGAAAGCTCAGGAGGCATCTGCTTGAAATCACTTTTCTAGTAGTCTGAAACAGTGGTACATTGTACAAAATGCACATTGGAGGGACACAGCTGCAGAAATAGGACTATTATCTTTGTCAGTACAACCCTTTCCATATCCTCCTGTGATAATAAAACTACACATGAGTATTTAAAAGTGTATATATATATATATCAGTAAAAACTGCTGCCATCATCATACTTCTGACCAATCTGTCTGAATTCAATGAAGATTTTTAGTGCAGAAATAGTCTAAAGTGTAGACTAAGATACAGAAGCCAATAAGGACAGGGATAGGCTCATCTTTCTGCAAGCCTGGGAAATTTGTCTTGTTTGTGGGGGGAGGAAGTGCTGTGTAATGCAAGAAGTTACATCAAATTCTGTCAGTTTTCATCCATAATTTATTAGTTTTCTAAGGCAGACCTCAGAAGTCTTCCTTCAGAATTGAATTCTGGTTTCAAACCCAACATTCTTGAACGGGTTGTACTCTGTATACCAACATATAATAGTAATGCCTAATGTCCTTTATATTTTCTAGCTAGTGAGGTGAGGGATGTATTCATTCTCTTAATCTCCAAGTGAAGTGTTATGTGCCAAAATTTACTGCCAAGTGAGGTCAGGAGGCCTCTTTCCCCTCCTGCCAACTTTTCAACGTTTTAGCTCCATTAATTCTTATGAATGCTGTGAAAGGACAATCAAAGCAGTGGGAGCACAAGGTGAAATGGATTCCACAAGTTATATGACTGTCACAGAGTACCTTCCTAAAACTAACTCCCCGTGACAAACTATTTTGTTTAACTGACAACTAGTAGTGTTTCTTTTAGATGTTCTCCACAGTGACTTCTGCTCATATATCATAGAACAATAGAATCATTTATGTTGGAAAAGACCCTTAAGATCATTCACTCTAACCATAAACCTAATACGACAAGGTCCACTACTAAACCACGTTTCTAAGTGCTACATCTATGCATTTTTTAAATGATTCCTTGGTGACTCAACCACTTCCCTGGGCAGCCTGTTCCAGTGCTTGAGAATCCTTTTGGTGAAGAATTTTTTCCTAATACCCAATTTAAATCTCCCCTAGCACAACATGTGGCCTTGGCTTCTCATCCTAAATTTTGAGGTGAGCCTCAAATGCCCACATTTTCAAATTACTTTAAATATGGTGTTCAATAGTAAATAGACCACAGTCCTTTTCCTTTAGTAAACAACAGAAAATTTCCAGGGATTGTGTTGTTACTCCAGGTGCCTATAAAAATCTATGTGATCAAGTAGTTTGTTGTAGTGATATCAGATCAATAAGTTGAAGCAGTGAGTACAGAAGCTCCTGTTTCTGCACTGATTGCACTTCAAAGCTCTGTTTTGGACTAGTCTGATAAAACTAATGCCAAAGGGCCACTCATTAGTTCCGACCCAAATGCTTCCATGTGAGGAAGAATATTGTCAATGACTTCAGCAGCAAGAATGGGATGTGATTTCGTCCCCTTGTTTTCTGGTCACACCCATGTATCTCAAGGAGATGTACATATCTTTCCAGCATCATTTGTGACATTTATCCTTCTGAGAAACTACTGTACACAGAAGAAGCAGAATGTTTGTTTATATGCTGCAATTTAACTTTCAAGATTCTCCTTAGAACTGACTGGATTTGTGACTCAGAGCCAAAACCAAGATATACAACACTCTTGTGAATTGCAGAGATAGGCTTTGTGCAATGATAACTGTGCTGAAATTTGTAACCAGCCTTATTTAAGATCAGTTTAAAAAGTCACACTGAATTTCTGACTAATCCTCAGGGAGATGGAATTTTGAAAAACAGAACAACAAGAAGCATCAGACAGCACGTGATACTAAGCATGTGTTATCAAATATGTCATATGTGTTTCCGTTCTTTTTCTAGTTATGGATTTTTTGAAATAAAAAGAGAGCGTTTTTCTGTCATTGTACTGTGAAATACTTCCTTTCAGTCTATAGCAAATCTGAGGATACTTTTCTGCAGTTTACACATCCAGAGGCCAAATTCATGCTTGAAGCTATGCTCCAGCTAGAGACCTTAACTAATGGCTTCTAAAAGGACACAGATTCCCATTATACTTGGTGGATTTAGGGTCAGATTGATCACAATGGTACTACTGCATTGTGCCAATCTTCTGTCATCAAGAGATATTGCACTGTTGTGAAATCTTTGAATTTTCCAGCAAGTATTGAACTTAGCTATGGTTTGATTTTTTTATTCCTGTTCTACTTTGGGAATAGGTAGAAATGCCCACCAGAGACATATTTGCAAACAACAAACCATCTATCTAACAAAACATGCTTGTGAGGCAAGCAATTAAGCACCTCTTATCCATAAGACTTTCTCTTACATTTTAAAGTGTCTACACTAATCCTAATAAGTATAGGAAACCTAATTTTTTACAGTAAGGGACAGTTTTTGTACTCTGATTTTGCTCCTTTATAATTCTGTGCATGGTCCTGCATATCTCTTGTTGCATGCCATTGTAAAGAAAATAGATTTCAGACTGAAAACCTAACAGGCTGGTTGGGCACATATTGTGCAACAGACACTATGAAGTGCATAAAGCTTCTGAATATACAAATTAGTATATTTTGTTGAAAGTATGCCCTGCGTATCCAAAAGAACAATATTATTTCTGAAGTCTTCTTAAAAATATGGGCCTAGATTGTGGGAAAAAAAGACTGTTAATTTAGAATTTATATTTGAGACATTTTAAAAGGGGTTTGCTAATCAGAAATCATTTATTACTTGTTCTTTGTCAGTGTATCCATGATAGACATCAATATTATTTAATTAATTAGTAGAGGTACTCAAAATTATGAATGGCTTATAAAATGGAAAGTATGAATACTGCTGTCTTCCTAGAGATTAAAATCCTAGTCAAAGAAGTGTAATAGGGAAGCAAATTGAAGCAGAGGAGGAGCTGATGGCAGATAATATGAGTGGGTTTCCTGGTATTATTGATGTATCTCAGTTACTTGTAAAAAATTATGTGTGTAATAATTGGTTATTTAAAGATTGTAGCCCATAGCTTTCTTAGGCATTAGCAGTGTGATGTTGAGATACATAACAGTAGGCATTCAGATGGACCTGAGACCTGCCCAATGTGATCAATAGAAGGATGGACCTTAACTCCTGTGAGACCAAAGAGGCTGCCCAATGCTGGCCTAAGATGCATAGTCTGACATCCAAGATTAAAAAAACCAGAAAAGTAGAGCTGAAAATACAGAAGATATGACAAATATTGACAATTTACAATCAATAATTCATCAGCTAGGGCAATATATAGGATGTTAGAGATACCATTCTCACCTGGAAATGGTTGAGCTATGTGATTTTAACTTGTGTAATTAATAAAATGGACTTCAAACTATCTGTTTTTGCACACAGATTGTCCCAGAACACTTCATGCTTTTTCTAGGAGGAAACTTCGCAACACAACTCACAGCATATGCTTTTAGCTCTAACAGAAATCTGTGACAGATGATTTTACAACTTGGTATTTTTCTTGCTCAACTTACATCCTGCAAAGTTTTTAAGAGTGTTTTTTTGTCTTATTCTGAAGGCCACGTGGTAACAAAGCATCTAGATTTACAGGTATTAAAATTACTGCCCTTTTTCATAATACATATGCAATATAGGTGATATTTTATAAATATAATGAGATATTGTTCTATTGTAATATAGTATCATGAAGCTGTGAGATTGATGAATAGAGAAAAGAATCAGCTAAATTAATTTGTCGCATATTTTCTTATACTTTGTCTCTTCTGATCTTGGTTGTGTGTAAATCTACCTTAACATGGGGCATGTTCATGGCCTGCTAATTTTTAGAATGACCAACAACATAATGTATTTATTCAAAATCAAATACACATAAAAGTCAGTTCTCCATTCACTCCAGTCTTAGTTGTTTTCTTCTTCCAGTAATCTAAGATCTTTCCACTTCAACACCTCACTGAGATTTTAAGGTAGGATATGATTTTTTTGTTAAGGTTGTTTTTGTTTTTGTTTTTTTCACTTGTAGACAGAAGTTCAGCTGTGTCAGTAAATCTGTCTCCAGCGGACTGTATGCTTTGAAGCAGCAGCATTTCTTCTCTCATCTCTTCTGACACCTGCATTTTGGAATGTCCACAATACCCAGATTGCTGACTGCAGTGTGGGTGGGGAGAACATATGGTCAAGCAGTAATCTCTTCTCTTTTTATGAAGAAATCCTGGGAGCTAGACTTTTTCTTTCATTTTCTCCTCCCTCTAATCCGCTAGTTCTCTTTAAATTCCATAAGATTTTTATTGCCAGACCATTATATTATGTCTAACTAGTACATAAAAAAGATATGAACACATCTCGGGATAAGAGCTTAGTAAAAGGAAACCTATCAGCTATCTACCCCTTCTCTATTATGTTTAATAAGATGTCTTAATTAGTCTTAATTAGATGTCTTAGAGAAGTGTTTGGTAACTGTTTCTGTAATACCATCAATATATGTTCTTTCATTATGTATATCTCTGATAGCAAAGAAATGCCTCAATTCAGTTGACTTCCTAACAAAGCATTTGTTATTTCTCCTTTGGTTTTCTAATTTTATCTGCTTTCGAACACAGTTTGTTCCATCGCACTCAATTCAGATTACCATCTTCAGACAAGCAGCACAGGGTGGCATTTGTGAGAAATCCAGTAGAATTTTGTGCTTTGTAAGCCTGCACACTTGGCATAAGAGTCTAAAAAGCTGGAAAACACCTGACATGTTCATGTCTAGCCCCAAACCAGAAAGAGATCTGCAGGAAATTTTCATTAAACTATGTTTTTACAGACAGTTGACAAATAATGCCGAGATCTTAATCCTTGCCTTTGAGAAAGCAGTGATCTTGCAAAGTATCTTTTCAATTAAGTATTATATCAACTGACTTCATTGTAAATCTGAGTGTTCTTCCTCTGAAAAACAAGAACATATTGAGGAAATTCTACTTTCTCTTTATTTCAGAAGTTTATTGTACATAAAATTTCAAGGTCGGCAGAAAGAAGATCAGAGACACCAAAATTAAGAGATGCTTTGTAAATGAGGATTTAGCCCTCAACCCAAGATGAGCTATGTATCTCTAGATTTTTGTGAAGGTTTTTTTCATTTGGTGGTTTTGGTTTGGTTTGGGGTTTTGGGGTTTTTTTGGGGGGTGTTTTTGGTTTTGTTTGCTTGTTTGTTTGTTTTTTGTCTTTTTGTCTGAAAAAGGAAAAGTGTTGCAAAGTAACACAAATTTTAAAATGGCATTATAAGGGAAGCTCACATTCTTGACAGTTATATTTTGGGTACTATAACCGCATGTATTACAAGGAATTACACTAAAAATTTGGGATTCTTCCCTAAAGCCACCATGAAGATGAAAGCAGAGCTACTTTAACCACAACTCTATTTCCCATACCTTGTCCCTGTAGCAAACACAGCCACCACAAAACATACTAAAAGGTATGAACTCAGCTAAGGCATTAGAGAAGAGAACTGAATATGAAGAAGGTGGGAGGATGAAGTGGAAGGGGAAATAAAATACATTCTTTTTGTGCTTCCCTAATATGGGAGGATGTGGGATTCTCTGAAACACAGTCCCTCTCTGTTGTTTCTCTTCTGCTTTCTATTGTTTAGAACTGACTGTAGCGATTCTATACATGACTTTTGTCTCTCCCCCTCTTCCCAGTAAAACTGAATAAACAGGAAAAAAAATGCAAAGTCTCTAGAATAAACAATACATGTAAATGTGAAAATTCAGATTTGGTACAGCTTTGCAAACATTTCTACTTTGCATATTTAGCAGTTGGTCTTGTCCAGGTAGAACAGTTCCATCAATAATACTAAAGTTTGGGATGTAAGTGTAATTTGGATATTAGCTGTAGGTGCATGTTGGGGTTTTTAGCTATAGATGCATGTTGAGGTTTTTTGTTTTGGTTTTTTTCTTTATAAATTTCTAATCTGGCTTTCCAGATACATTGGTATCCATCTTGTGATTGCCAAGTACAGCTCTGAACCAAATTCTATCATTCATATAACTGTATTTTCATGAAGTGCCCATTGGTTAAGACAGTGCAAACTGCTATGTTTTTAGCAAAAGCTGTTAGATCGACCTGACCTTTGACATATCACTGGCTTTCTACCAGCAAAGGTGATCCACCTACATCTTTGTTGGTGTTCATTTTTCATTTACCGTGCTTTTGGTCAAAGTGTGTTGATGCTGCATTCATCTTGATTAATGTTATTTAAAAATATATACTAAGTTCAACAATTGTGTATTAAAAAAAGGGTGATTACTTCTATTTCATGACATTGCAGATATCTCCTTGTATTAACAGGACTTCAAAATGGTGCACCACAGCTTGTGTAACATTATAAAAGAAAGAAGAGAAAGGAAAAAAAAATCTTTCTGATGGTGAGAATCAAAATTCAGCTTGATGAAAATGCTCTTGCCACAGTCTGAAATACACTGGTACTAGTGTGTGAGAGGAGTACAACTCTGGTGAAGGAAAAGATTGTTCTCTCATTCCTTCTATCCCCTAATTCCCTTTGTCCCATTTTACTTACATTCTCTCAGCATTTCCTATGCATTTTTGTTTCAGTTTTGAAAGCAGCATGCTATAAAAGCTCACCCCAACTGAAAAGATACCTGTATACATCCAGTGTGAAGGGAAGGCCTTCTCTTTCTGCTAGACCTGATACATGCTGCCTGACAACCCCAAGGATTTTTGGACTTCATCACCTACAAACAGTTAATAAAAACAAAATTTACAAAAAATTAACGGCAAGTTTTCCTGCGATAGTCTGGGGGAAAACCAAACCAAACCAATAAAAAAATCTGAAACACAACCTCAACAAAAACCAACAAAAAAAACCCATCGTGAAACCGAACATGCAGGATGTTAGGCTTGATCAATTCCCCTTTTGTAGATGGGCTCATGCAGATAGTGAGTCTGTAATTCAATCCTGGACAACCTGCGACCTCTTTTGGTCAATTAACAAAATGAGCACGAGGACAAAAGAAGATTGAAAAGCCTTGTTAGTCACCTATCGGGTAATTAAGCAAGGCTGATCTCTCTTCTAAAGCATCTTTAATTTCCCGAGGAAGTGTCTACTCTTACACCATATTATTCACAAATATAACCAGATTCTATTTATCCTGCTATGTATGATGCTCCTTTCAAGATGCAATTTGAAAGGTATAAGTACTGAATAAAAAAATAGAGAAAACTGAATAGGTGATTCTAATTATCTAAAAAATATGACCAGTAAAAAGTGCAGTTTTCAAGATTAACATTATCATGGCTAGTACCTTAAGCAATAACATATATACTTCTCTCTTCCATTTGAATTTTGACACATTTGAACAGCTGATGAATTACTGGAGGATGAGCTTCAGTGTTAACGATAAAGCGACTGAAAGTAGAACAGTAGTCTGGCTCTTATCATTCCCACGGCAGAACATATTTGTATAATCCAGTATCTGTGAGCATTACCGGTTTTATTTTTCATGAGGAGCAAGCTTCTCTGACTGAAACACCATATATTTGTCTATATATACACCTCACCATCCTCTTCCTCATAAGAGTGCAGTAGAGCTTCAGAAAGAATGGTCACAAATTTTGGCATTGCCAATTCAGATTTTCTCAAAGTTAAGCCAAGTTAACAGGGGGAGCAAGATATGCCTAGTGAAATGGGAACAGAATTTGCAGTGGCCTGGACACAAATACATGCATGGTGCGAAATCCACATAGAATTTTGATGTTGGGGTTTTGGAGGAATGGATTGTTTGTCTTTTTTTTTTAATCCTGGATTTGTGAGGACGTTGCTATGGAAACCGTTTTCTTATAGATGGAAGGAAAAGTTTTAAGAGTTCAGAGAGCCCTTTAAAAAAAGAAAAAACGTTAAGGGAGGCACAGCCACGAAGGTGGGCCAACATATGGACCGAGTCCTGGGCCAGAAAGCAACATCTGGGCAAACGTGGGTGGGGTGCGTGAGTGTGTGGGTGTGGTCACGCACATACATTTCCCCCCAGTCTTCCTTGAAACGCAGCTGCCATGTGAGCTGTAAGCCGGTCTCAAGGTATGCCCCGAACGTGCAGGCGGGCGGCGTGTGCGAGCACATGCGCACCTTCTCCAGGGCAGGGGCTCTCAGCCCCAAAGGGGATAGGCTTGTAGCCAGAAGTGCAAAAAAAAGGGCACTCTCCGCGAGCTTCGGTCGCCTCTCTCGATGCCAAGGAAATGGACACGGGGACGTGCACACGCACAGAGAGCACTTTCTCTCGAGCCTAGAGGCGCACGACATGGCCCTCTCGCCAGAACCCTACCACTCACAGCTGATTTCTAAGAAGTGCCCATAAACCCCCGGCAGCGCCGCGTCCCCCGCCTACTCCCCCCGCACCGCACCGCGCCGCCATCACAGCCCTGCGTGACCGAGCCCTGGATCCGGCGAGGGCCGGCGCTCCGTGCCGCGCCGCGCCGCGCGTTATTCATGGCGCGGGGCGGGCCGGCCACCGCGGCGCTATATAGGGCGGGCGGACGGCGCGGGGGACAGCTGGGTGCCGAGTGGCGGGGAGTGGAGCAGGGCAGTGCGGCTGGCAGGCGGCAGAGGGAATAAAACGAAGGGAACTTCGCTTTTTCTTTCCCCGCATCTCTATTTTTCCCTTCTCGGTACTTTCTCCTTTTTTTCTGAAGCGTTTTTGGACTAAGCTTTCTTCAGACCGTCTGGGCTTGGCTTTTTTTTTTTTTTTTAATTTTAACTTTTGCAAAGAGGTTTTTTATTTTTTTTTTCCTGAGTGTTGTGTGTGGCAAAAAAAGAGAAAAGTTACTGTCGAGCCAAGTAATTCAGGCGCTTTGCAGGGAGGAGGGGGGAGAAGGAAAAAGTTGCCTTTGTTGCTAGCGAGCTTTTGCTA
>VYZT01018081.1:5312-17902 GCA_013400735.1 Pomatostomus ruficeps | reverse complement strand
TACACTCTCCCTGCTAAATCCCCTGGAGGAATGATAAAAAAGGTCCCTTTTGGTACCATTCTGGCAAAAGTAAATCAAATTTCACAAAAGCCAGTGCCAGGCTGGAGATAGACAGGCTGCAAGTTTCTCTGTCTTTGGTACTCTGGGACAAACACAGCAGTCTGTGTACCATGGGGCATGGCTCCAGGCATGGGATCGTGTTACATCTTTACACACAAAAGCTTCTTTCAGAATCTAAACTAACAAAACAAGAACAACTTTTATTCCTGTATGGTTTCCTCTGGAGCATGTGTTCACATTTAAAATCCTGACCTATGTGTCATTTGCTTGCATTCAAAGTTATTTGTATTGCTTTGGTATTACAAAGCAACAGCCAGTCTTAACCTCGCTTACTTACCAATAGCCTATGGACTTTGGCAAAACGTTGTTTATCCACCTCTAGTATTGGTTCCTAAATTCTTTTACTCTCACTTTCTTTTTTACCCCCTTTTCAATTTTTTATAGCCAGACAGTTGAGTTAGCAGCCAGCTTATTTTTCTCCACAGCAATAGTTCTATGGACATTTAAAATATGATCCAATAAAGGAAGAAAACAAAATGAATCCAAGCAAAATATTTTACTCACAAGGTCATCAAACATCGGAATCCGATGTTTGTCATCCTACATTTAAAAATATCATGAATGATATTTTTGAATGTTCTGGGTTATTTCTTTACAATTTTCATAAATGTTTAAACATATATGTTATACATAAGGGAAACATTCTATGTATATAAATCAAATGCTTGGGGCTTTTGTTTTTCCTTCCTTGTAATGTAATTTTTTTTCATTTTACCCTTTTCCCCTTGATGAAAAACATTTTCCCTAAAAGTATATACATCGGCACATTCTATGGTACTTTTCACAGTTTCTGCATATTTGACATTTCAGCCAAACCTACAAGTAGTAAGAAATGAAATTGAAAATGTGAAACTACAACATGAAATTTTTCTCATATTGTCCACCAGTAACTGGGAAAAGAAAATCAATCTTTTAAAGTACAAAACCAAAGCAAGACATAAATGAGACACCAAGATAAATAAAAATTCATTATTTAAATAATTTTGATTGCAGAAACTAAGAAAAAGCTTCATCACTGAGACATAAAAAAGTCAGTTCTTGGATGCACAAATTCTGAACAGAAAGAAAACATTCTGTGTTACTAAAAAAGGTACAAATAGAATAATTAGGCTTTAGTAACACCTCCTTATGAGAAAGTCTTTTTCTCTGAATGTGGTGAATCACAACACTGGAATAAGGCATGGTGAAGCACTCTGGAACTATTTCTAACTTTCACTGTGCTGTCCTAAAAATAAAGTGTAACTATGGCTAAATATATTGTAAATGTACTATATAAAACAGATTTCAGCTTAGTAGATGAATGTAAATATTGTTAAAAGACAGCCTCTTGCTTCCCTTATAATAAACTTACTGCAAATGACTAGGTTGTGATATTGTTTGCTTCAACAAGAGCTGGAAGTATATGTTATTTGTCAAAATATTCTGATTTATCAATTTGGTCCAAACAAAAAACACACACAAGAAGATAAAGAGTTAAGATGATGTTTCTTGTAGAATTAATCAGATTCATATTAGCAGTAGTAAATGTCATGTTGGCACCTTTTCTTTCTCACACTTTACAGTTTCAAGTCTTTGCTATGAGGAAATAATGAAGTAAAGATATGCAGTGCCATATACCATGCATCTTTTTTGTCAGTCTGCATAAGAAATGAATTGTATCTGCTACTAAGGAGGTCACGGGGGCAGCAAGTTAAGAAGAACGCTTAAAGAAAGGACATGTCAAAGGAAACAAGAACTTATTTTTTCAATACTTTCTAACAAGTATTGCAGTTTTTGGGAAATTAAATGCTCATAATAAATACCCACCTATTTTGAAAGCATTTTTTGGTTTTCATTGCTGAAAAGTTAACCCTGGTGACCAAATGACCTTGAAGTCCCCACTGCAAACTCATGAAGATCAATAAAAATGGTCTAATATAACAGGCCCTAAAATTCGTGCTTCAGTGGTAGTGTGATCAGCAGGGAAAATGTTACTTTATTGTGAAGATAAAATCTGAAGACTGGAAAAAATCATGCCGGACGAGATGTACATCTCATGAGGTTAGCCCGCAGTGCACTTTTTACTATTTTCTTTTTTTAAACTCATACTTGATAGTTAAACTTGAAAGGTAAAAAATGGGGAAAATTTTTCTTTGCCAGCAAGAAAAAAAACTGTCTTTGACAGTTGGATGATGCTTGTGTCTTGTGGTAAATTTTCAGCTTTGCCTACAAACAGAGCCTTTCCTTCCAGCAAACGCTATGCATAACTTAAGTGTGGAGTTAAGGCAGAAGCAAGTTATTGGTGTGCCAGATATTGCATCAAAATTACAAAATGCATTTTAATTTTGTGCAATGACTGGTAATTAATGCCAAGCCTACTGTCAGCATGCAGTAGAGCATCCCTCTGATCATGTGAAACGACTGCCTGAGATATAACAGCCTTCATTGCCTTCCATCCTGTAGGTGCCACTGCTGCTAAGTGGAGCTTCTGAAGAAAATGAGATGAAGAGACATGAAGCAGACGAAGAGACGTGTGACTGTGGAGAAATGAAGTCACTCTGATGGTGCCATTGAGTTTGTAAATTTTTTTCCACTTTGAGGTCAAAAGGTATAAAGAAGTCTTAGTAACAAGCAAGAGTCACATCTTACAAGCAATAAATGGGTAATAGAAAATATGGGTTTTAAATAAAACTCTGAATTTTGAAGAGATGTATGGACCATATGACTTAAATAAAACTACTGGAAACCAGTCTATCTTTCCACTCTCTTCCCATCTAAGTCACACCCATCCCTATGCCCTCAGAAGCTGATAGGGGCACTGCTTTTGCTCACACATTTCTGAATGGAGAGCGAAAGCAGACCAAAGTAACATCATTATGGTGTAGTAGCCACTTCCTTTATTTCAGCTCCATGAATCAGATAGTACAGCTTCCCTCTCATACATTTTCCAGGGATTGTGATATGGTCAGAAATTTAATTTTATTAAGAGAGAATAACTTTGGCCTGGTGACAGGATCATTCACACAGTATGTAGAAGATCAAGACTCACATTTC
Source organism: Pomatostomus ruficeps (assembly GCA_013400735.1). Lineage (NCBI taxonomy): Eukaryota > Metazoa > Chordata > Aves > Passeriformes > Timaliidae > Pomatostomus > Pomatostomus ruficeps. The sequence continues at coordinate 14,749 of VYZT01018081.1, read as the reverse complement.
TGTGGTGTCTCAAGCTGACAAAGAAACTAAACTGCATCCCATGTTTTTGCTATCATCATGAGGTTATAGAGACAATCCTATTGGAGCTGTTTCATTTCCTATAAATAACTAAAAGAACATAGCAGTATGCCGTAGTTGGATTGATTGCGTAGACTAGAGGTGTAAAACTGATGAGCAGGTTGATACCTTAAGGGAGGGTCACAAAGTACAGCAACTTCAGCTGTGCACATGAAGAAAGCCCCAGACCCTGATAAAGCAGGATATGGGAGCCAAGGCTTAAGTCTCTGCTCTCAGTCCCCCAGAGAGCAAAGTTGTACTTTGGTATTCTATTTTTTAGATGGGTGCTGGGTTTCTGTTCATATGGCATACAGGAAAAGAGATTAAATTTTTTACTTCAGAGGTTCTTTGTTTTAGCCAGATTTATAACAAATACACATTTTTGCTTGCTCTTAAGATATTTCATGTTGAGGAAGGGTTTTTGTTAGCCCAGCTGAACTACTCACTAAGCAGTACACAAAAAAGAAAATCTACCTATGAAATAACTATTTTGCAGTTTTAAATGGACTTCTAGGGACCAGAGAGTTGCTGCAATGGGTCCACAACTTACAGGCAGACAGATGGCAAAAATATGCCACATAATCCTTCATTCTTCTGTGTTCCCACCATTTTTCCATAGATCCACACTGCAATCACGAGTCCATCAAAATAAGAATCTGTGGATTTCTCCAGTTGAAAAGTGTTGTTCAAGAACATCAGAGGAAGCATTTTCCTCAAATAGAAAGAATATAAAAATTCACAATTCACATCTGGGGTGTAATGGATGGCCAGGTGGCCAGCTATAGTTAACTGTCAACACTTTGTATTTCCCTTTGCCATCGGCAAAGTTTGCACTCAGAAGTGAGAGTATAACGTGAAGAAACTAAAGCATGAAACCACTTAATATCATAACAAATGGTGTTTGGAAAACCAAATTATTTTTTTTTAAACTTCCCAAGGTTTCCTTGGTACTTGTGATGTTCACTGGCCCGCCTCTTGCCAAACAGTATTAAAGTAACAAGCAATTTACAGGCATTCTTAGGATGACTACATAACGGTTATAACACTTTTGCCTCTAATTTTTCTTTTCTTCTATTATGATAAGTTGAGCACTGACCAGTTTGTGATATGGTTGTGCAATTCTAACAATCCTTTTTCAGTACAGGCAAATAACCATAATGACAATGTTATCACTATCTTTACTCATTATGAATAGTACATTATTCTGGAACTGGTTAAGTAAAATGTTGCTTAGCAAGTGAGCAGCTTAACACTCTTCCATTACTTTTTTGATGAAGACTCTAAATGTTCAGTGGTTCCACTTTGCCTCTAATGTGCATCTCCACACCACTTTTGCTTACACATTCTTGAAAAAAGTACACAGAGGTTGTTTTAGGGCAGGGCATATTAAAGTATTTCAGAAGCATTAACTGTACCTAATAAGAAATTAGGTATTTGGAAATACCTTCATTTTTCATCAGCTCTTGTTGCTTGGTACATTAACAAGCAACAGTTCATTCTGCTTTTGGAAGAGAAACTATGCCTAGAGGTAGTCTTTTATAAATGGGATTGGTGCAAATATGCTCTCAGACATATTGGACATGATCTAGCCCTAAGAACACTCTCAATATTTTGATGTGCTATCATTCTTAGCAAGTAGATATTTTATTACACTTGTATACTATAACCAATATAGTCCCGAGGGGAAGGTAGAGAGAGAACTATGGAACTGACAATGATCATCTACATTTCCACTTTGTGAGAGCTAGAAAATACCTGTTACCTCTGTATTTGGTTTTACAGATTCTATCAGCAGTTGTGAAAAAATAAGCCATCCAGATGACTTTCAACTAATGAAAGGCAGCCTGCAAAATATTTCCAGATATTTCATGATATATCTTAGGTCTAATCTTCTAAGTGATAAAACCTGCATCAGGTCCAGCATTCACAGGGCCAATGGAATGAATTTAAAACAGAGGTGTACATTTCATCCACAGATTTGTAAGTGTTCTGGAGGTGTTCTTTCCAGACAGGAACCTAAGCAAAATATAATCATTTCCTAGCTAAGCCAAAGTCATGCAGATAAGAAAACACAAGCATTCCAATAAAAGAAGGAAAATATTTAAGTATTTGTAAGTTGCTTTAAACCTTTCTAGAAAAAGTTAGCATAGTGAGATTTCAGTTGAGGCTTGAGATACTAAATATAATCTTTTAAAAAATAATATAATTGAAAAAACCATTGCATTTCACATTCTTCATAGAAATAGTTTAGAAGAACTGAAGCAAATGAAAAATGATGGACTATACATAGCATTTTGCAAAGACAAGGCTCCATGGAAATTAAAGATCACTATACTAGGAGACACCTGCCAGTCTGGAACATAAACAGAAATTGACTTGATGATTTAGTAGAAATATGAGATATATGAAGGCATCGTTAAATGAAATGAGTCAACATCCAAATTAATATAAATATTTAAACAACAGCCAAGTCATGTAGTGGAATCCTCAACTTATTCCTAGGACAAATCCTGAACCAAATCTTACTCCAAGTTATGATATATTCAGGTTCTCCCTCTTTCCTCACCTCCTGACGTGCACTTCTGCTTTTGACAGAAATACCAGGAGAATGAGTTTTCTTGTGTTATTTTGTGGTTTTAACTAGTAGCTGGAACGACGGAAATTCTGCAAGAAACACTGCTATACAGTTTCAAGGAATTCAGATAAAGATCCAAGAATTCAAACCAAATCCAAATGCTGAACCTTTTCAGATGCACTGTGCTTTGAAGGCGAGTGACTTTATTCTGCCAGATGGGTCTTTGAAATGCTCTGCAGTGCCCACATGACTCATCAACAAAATTTATTTGGCTAAAGAAGCAGCCAGGGAATATACTGTACTATACTGTACACGGCCCCTCTAGGACAGCTCCAGCTGGAGCCTTAGGCAAGATTTATGGAAATGGAAATCTTAGGAGCTTTCGTGCCTTGTCTTCCCATTAGCTGTGTAGCATCAATGAAAATATCGCCTGCAATCTTATCACATGAAGGCAAAAGTGCTTGTAGGTGACAGCACCCCCTGAAATGAGAGCAGCTGCACGGTGGGGAGGTAAGCTCCATGCAGAGTCAGAGCAGGGAGCTGAAGGAGGAGGAAAATTCCATGTCTTGAAATCAGGAGGAACTACCAAAACAACAGTAAGAGTGTAGAAGAATGGCACAAGTCTTTGTTCCGTGGCCTTGGGAGAAGGGAATGATGCCACGTGGGACCACATCCCCCCTCTGACAGTGTGAAGTACTGGTAAAGAAAAATGCTGTTAATACTGTGCTCCCATTAGCTGTTTTCCTATTCCTTTTCCTTCTTGACTAGAGAAAGAGCTCCTTGGTACCTTTTCACCTGGTCAGTGTTTCTTTTAGCATCAATATTAAGGATAGGGTATCCTGGAGACTTCAGAACAAGTGATGTCCTTTCTGTCACATGAAAGCCTCAGTGGGCTCCTTAGAGATTCTATAGGAAGACATGGCTTTCCTACAGTATCTGGTAGTATTTCCTAGCTCACACAGGAAAAGGAGGACGATTGGTCTTACATAGCTGGCAAAGTGGTTTAAGAGATTTCTTGAGCAATGCTGAGGTAAATGTCAGGAAATGGAGGTGCCACCTGTATTCACTAGCACTGCATCATTACCCTCATTTTGCCTTATTTTTACATCACTGTGTCCATAGCAAGGAAGCCAAGAATGAGGTCTTGTCCTGCTAGTGTGGCTCTGCGGGTTTAGAGAAACCATGGCAGTGAGATGCGTGTGTGCAGTGTGGTATGTCTGAGTGGATGACCAGCTACTCCCTGCAACTAATTCAGAAAACTTTTACACACAGAGGCTTGTGTATTTTGTACTTTTAGGGCAAGTTGAGAAACTATTTTTGCCCTATTAGTGAATACAGCCATCCTCATAGCAATGGATGATACTATGAGGCTGAGTATATTAAACCCCTGGGCTCAGTGGGGTTGGGAAATACAGAGGTGAAGAAAAGAAGGAAGGTTGTTTGCTGAGATTTAGGAATTTATTTGATTAAGTAGGTGCCTTTCAGAAATTCAGTTGAATATGAAGCAAAATGTGAAGTAAATATAGGTAGGGTTAGGAGGCTTGGTTAGCAATGAGAGTCTTGGTCATATCCCAAACTTTGATGTGATTCATTTAACATTCATGGGTTTTTTAGGAGTTGGAAGGAGGGGCAAGATAATAGAGGCACTGAAGTCATACAAAGGAGGAATTTTTAACTTTTAATAAAGAACAGAGGTCTAGTTTCAAGTCTCACATTCCACACTTTGGCTTAAGTCACTTCATGAATTCTCCCATTGCAAGGAAAAGACTGTCAACAGAGAATTACTTTTGTGATCTGTAGCTGACACTTTCATGAAGTTTAAATGTTTGAAGAACTGCTCTTCTGGTAGGAAACCTGTTGTGGGTTAACCCTTGTGGCAGATCAACCCCAAGCAGTCACTGACTTCCTCACCTGCACTGGGATAGGAGACAATTCAAAGAGTAAATGTGAGAAAACTCCTGAGTTGAGATAAAGCTAGTGTAACAGGGAAACCAAGAGCTACATATTGCAAGCAAGGCAAAACTAAGGAATTCATCCGCCACTTCCAGTTGGCAGACAGTTGTTCAGCAATCTCCAGGAAAGCTGGGTTCCATCATGTGTGACAATGACTTGAGGAGATGTGCCCTCACTCTGAGTCCCCCCTTCCTCCTTTTCCCTCCAGCTTTATATGCTGAGCATGACACCATACGGTGTTGGATATCCCCTTGGTTGGTTGGGTTCAGCTGTCCTGTCTGTGTTCCCCTCCCATCTCCATGGCACCTCCAGCCTGTTCACTGCTGGGATAGGGTGAGAGACAGAAAAGACATCAAATCTGTGTAAATGCTGCTCAACAAAAGCTAAAATATCCCTGTTGCGGTGTACTCTGGCCAGTTTTGGTCTCTTTCATGGCCAGGCTCTGCTATGTACCCTCCCCCACCTTCAGTATCGGTTCCCCACCCCATGGAGGGCNCCTTCAGTATCGGTTCCCCACCCCATGGAGGGCTCTGTATTTTGTAATCCTATACAAAGCCCGCCAAATTCAAACCTAGCTCTTCCCCCCCATTGGATGTTGTACCCTCCCCGCGCCCCCTCGTGTCTGTATTTATGTCACTGTAACACACTGTGTCAGTGCTTCCCCGGCACTACACCGGTGCTGAATAAACCATCTGGGAAGCCCCTCCACCTGTCTCTCCTTCTTCAGCGCACCTGGACCATCGGTGGGTTTTCTCATCGGTGGGATGGGTGAACCCCTACAGGAACTTCACCAGCCCTCCTGTGCCTTGGAGCAGCCTGGACAGCCCCTGAAGCTACGGACGGATGTGTGGTGCCCCCCCAGAAAGCACCACAGCACATCCCTGTGTTAACGACATTGTTGTGTCACAAATCATGTGGTCACACATAGCCTTATACAACCCACTATGAAGAAAGTCAACTCTATCCCAGACAAAACTGGTACAGACACAACAGCAGATCATGACACCGTACCCTGAGAGGGGGTGATCAAGCTTTAGGTGTCTCAAGTTGAGCAGCTAAGAAGTAAGACATCTAGTCCCACAATGATCATTGGAAATACTGGTTTATTTTGACCTCACTGAATATGATACATGCAAAATTCTGATTTAGGGATGATAGTACAATATTAGCTTCATATTTTCATTTTATGATTTGGATATTCTTACTAATTTGTTGTACCTCATAAAACCATGCACTTGACTGAAAATTTTTGCTAAGCAACAAAAGCAATTAATATTTCATTTTAGCATGAAAGCAAGAATTAAGATCTTCCATTTGAAAAAAACCCAGCTAATAAGTATACATATACATATATGTATATGTATATAAAAATCACAGTACATAACAATTACAAATCAGACGAGATAAGAAGTAATCTGCTTTGCTATACCCATGTAACCTCCTCTGAAACAAATCATGGTGTACTGAAACTCATATGCAAGAAAGAATGAATTCTGTCACAGTGGAATGAAGGAAGATTTCAAAGCTCTTCATTTATTTACTCACTAATTTTTTTATTTTTTAAAGAGTGTCAGTATGTTTCTTACCTTGGATAAACTTGTAATTTTATGAGCTTAGTTGTTTTACACCTAGAAAGAATTATAAAACATTTTTTTCTTTGGATTTCATTTGATATTACCTATGAATCATTTGCTAATTCTGGTGAAGCTGAAAAGAATTTCTAGAAATCTGTGAGACCCTGTACTAGCATTGAGAAAAAAATACTAATGGAGTACACAGTAAATGAATGAAGATCAATAGTTTACTGGGTATGTAATAATATACTTTAGTTTTTGAGAAGACACTAAATAAAGGTCTTCTGGGCCTAGCAGAAATGTACTTTCTTCTCTTTCAGTCTGATTTAAAGTAATACTGGTTTCTCTGTTGTCTTCGTGTAAACTTTTAATCTGCAGTGCTAGCTTGCCTCCAGCAAATTATGCCTATAGAATGTTTTCCAAACTGAATAATTCTAGAGGGATTCTGAAATGTGTCTTTTCAAATAATATATGAAAAACCTGTTACTTGAGAAAGAGTCAGAGACATAAAAGCATTACAAAATATTTTAAGTAAAAAGCCCTTTGAAATAAAAAGGAGAAATTTTTAAAAGTGATCTAAATAATTACTGCATTAATATAGCTCACGCATATTGCCAGGGTTGGGGTGGAAGGAAGATGCCTGAAAAACACTGTCAATTAACAGAAACTATTTAAAAGATTATCCCTAAGGCCATACTTTCAAAACTTCACTAAACAGTATAATGCAAAACAGAGTATTAATTTTAACTGGTCAGAAATCTTTTTTCATGAAGTAGCTTTTCATCATAAATGTTCAAATCATCAAAATACAAACCTATCATGGGAATGATCCTGTTAAAAAAACCACAACAAACCAACCTAGATCAGAAAAATTAACACTTGGATCCATTTTTCAGGTTCCATAATGGAATTCCCAGTGAAAGAAAACTGCTTTTTGTCAGATAGAGCACTCATTTAGGATACTGAAGACCCAGGGTCCAACCTTTTTGTTCTTTTTGATGTCCCATGTTAACAGCTCAGGCCAAAGACTATGGTGGTTATGCTGAAGTTGATATTTTTTGTCAAAACTATTCAATGCTAAGTCATAACTGCAGGGAGATTTTGACTCTAGGAATATTGTGGGGTCTGTATTCCAGCCACCGGAGAAGGGCCTTAGTCTTTTTGGACAATAGGGAGTGACCATTATAACTTGGTACAAGGTGGAATAACTGCAAAACACAACTGGGAGAGCCTTTGGCCATTGTGGGGAAGATCCCAGCTTGATGCTTGGGAAACTCAGGTTCCGATTCCTTCTCCAAATCAGGGAGAATGGTGTTTTCCTACAGCTGAGCCACTAATACTTCATAAAAGTACAGCAGTGACTAAGTTAGATTTCCTGACTCTTTACTCCATTGAAAAAATGCTGCAGATTCCTTCACACTGTTTCTTGCTCTAATCTGCTAAAATAATCTCTAGTTACTATACTAGAATAAAGTTTCCTTTACAACATGAAGCACATTTTAAATAACAATTGTGATAACCACAAATTCTTTGTGTCCATGACACCACAATGAAAACTTAATTTTTCCTCAAGCAGGTCCAATTGATTTTAATCTACGCAAGAGAAAGCTGGAAAGATAATCTTGATTTTTCTCACTCTTTTTTTTTTTTAAACTTTATTTGTTGGAATTTATTTGTTTATCTTCTCTCTAACCCACTGTATTTTTTTCTGCTCTGACACTTCTTTTCAATAAGCAAAGATTTTGCTTGGAGTATTGGACAAAGCACAGGTTATTTGCACAGGTACAGAATAAATGAGTTTAAAATAAAACTCTTTGCGTGCCTACAAGTAAAAGACTCAGAACAGTGTATTCCATCTGTGGCTGCTTTTTGATTGCTGAAAGTAAAATCTATACTGTAAACCTAACATATGACAAGCAGAATTAGTATTTTATGGGCAGCAGGAATCCTGATACCTCATGACATTTGGATCTTTAACTGTGCATATTAACAACTTCTAAAAAAACATGTTTCTAATGAAATTTTATGAATGTGTTTTTTCATTGGAAAAAAAAAAGGTAAAAAAATCAGGGTCTGTATGTAATGCTTGTGTCATTATACAGAATGCTATAGCTTAAGCCCTGGGTATTCAGTACTGCAGCAATGCTACTGAGCATCTGAAGGAAAGAACTAATTTTGGTGATTATTTAGAGGGTCCAGCTGTGATCCTGGAGATAGGCATGTTTCTGATAGTGTTTGGAGGACTGGTGAAGAAGAGTCTCACTCTTCCTCTCCCAATCTTCTCAACTGTGTCCTGAATGGTATCTAAGAGAATCTGGGGCTGAATGCTGGGACTGAAGAACTCTATGAGAAGGAGAATTTTATTTCACATGATTTTCAGATACTTTAACATCAGGTGACTGCTGCTGTGTTCACAGATGATGAAGGAAATATATTCCTAATTTGTATAATGGTTCTACAATTAAGATTTTAGCGAGGTATGTACATACCTATGAGGGTACACGTCACTTTACTGCAGTTGGTTTCTGCTGAACTCTGGCCATTTCAGTTCACTGAATGAATGACAGGGAGAGATTCTTAACAATTTCTTGTGATTCCCATACTGGATACTGAACAAAACAAATGATGTGAAGCAGAATCTTACTTTTGTATATAACTTTTGTATATTCCTCACTTCAACTGTGCTTCATCTGAAGCATCTGGTGTAGAGTTGGACTGCAAACCCATGGGTGTGCAGGGTTTGCCCATATAGAACTGTCTCAGTGTGAAAGCCCAACTAAATAAATATGCGTCTTTCAATAGCACGAAGAAGTATTGGAATACTGAACAGAACAAAGACTTTGCTTTGCAGTTCTACAAGTGCTTAGTGGTGAATTTACAGACAGAACTCCTCCTGGGGCAAGACCATATTTTTAATATTAATTTTCTTGCTGGCTAATATTACTGAGCTTATGTTCTTAATGTGAGTACTGGATTTCATCATAATGGATGTGGTAAGTCCTTCTCTTTTATACTAAAAGAACAATCCTAAAAACTACATTTATGAATTAATAATTACTGTTCTTAAAATCCTAGAAAGATAATTTAATAATAGCTTTGGAAAAAAACTCCACTAACATTTCATTAAGCATTGTTTTACTATATAACTGCTTTTTGAGATGGAGCTATTTTAGGGATGAAATCTCTATTTGGAGCTTGATTATAGAGCTCACTATTTTTAATCTTATTTTTTCATGCTTTGACAATTGGAAAAGAGAAACAGGTTTCTGCCCCTTCCA
>VYZT01018080.1:73411-158597 GCA_013400735.1 Pomatostomus ruficeps | reverse complement strand
CCGCAGGTGCGCGCCGGCCGCCGGCCCCGGCAGCCCTGAGCGCCTCATCCCTCCCTGCCGCCTCCTCCCTGCCAGCTCCCTCCGGCGCAGAAAGTCAAACAAGTCAATGAGGAAATCGAGAACTTAAAAAAAAAACCCCAAAAACCAGAAAAAAAGAGCGCGCAACACCAAGCCCTGCGTGTGTGGATGGTTTCAGGGCGGATCAGCATCACCTAAAGGAAAACTTTGGTGACGCCCGGGGAGCCGCCGCGCTTTGGCGCCGGGATGCGGGCGCTGGCCGTGTGAGGCGCATCCCGGCGCGGGCGGCAGCGGTGCCCCGGACCCCGGCACGGCCTCGGGCAGCCGCGGCTCCGCACCGAGACTCGAATCAAAACTGATTCCTTTTTATTCACTGCGAGGAGAGCGGGTTTCTTCCACAGCATCGTCTGTTTTGAAGCCAGGAGGGAGGAAGGGGGAGGGTTAAAGCCGAAGAAGTAAATCTTCTCTCCGAAGGAAATGCCTTTTGCGCTTTCCAGATGACCTTTTCTGAAAATGTAGCCTCTCCAGATGACCGATTTTTATTTCGACTACAAAACGTGTGAAACTGAGCCCTAAGTGCTCCACCACCCCTAGGATGTGTGCTTCTGGGATTAGCAATATGGGGCATCTGTTGTCACCTCTCCTCTTGAGCCTGGCCGCGGTTTTTTCCAAAGGTAAGTCTCAGTCTCTTCCGGTTCCCTGCATCTCGGTTCTTGTTTTGCACAGCCAGCCTGCGTCCCCTGTCTCTGTAATGCCTTGAGTGCCGATGCCCACAGCTCAAGACTGAAAAGCTTGGGGGGAGTTCTGTGCCAGTCAGAAAGAGATGAAGCGATGGGGAATCCTGAGTGCAGGGATCTTTGCCTGGTTGGCTACAGCAGAGTCACCGAGGCATTTGTTTCCTCCTGGACTTTGGATCAGGTGGGAGATGCTGCTGCTGGGCTGGGCTGGCAGCTCAGCTTTGGGGTACCAAGGGTCTGGGATCTGGGAATTTGCAATCCCCAGAGGTGCAGGCTGTTGGAGCGGGCTGCCCCCTGTTCTGTTCTGTGCAGTTTTTCACATTAAAACTCCTGTATGGATCTCAGACTGACGGGCGGTGTTGTACTGGCCCAGAAAAACGGGTATTTAGTGAAACATGTAAAAGCTGCGATGAGCTGCTGCACCGGGTGTCTGACACCCTGCATGCTGAACGGAGTTTGTGTGCTGATGGCATCACTTCAGACAACTCCGGTTCCTCCTCGGAGCCCTCGAGCTTGTTTACAGTTAGAGTAGAAGCGCAGCAAGCAGACAGTGCACACATTTTTGGGTGCATTTAAAGCTTCCTCGCAACTTAAAAGTTCTCATCGATGGCCTCAGCCAAAAGGCGAATGTTTTTTTGCAGTACTTAATTTAGATGATTCGGAGCATTCCTGTGAAATATAAATTAGGAGAAATACACATTTCTACTGAGCAGATACTGTGCATCAGCAGTTATATTTTGGCAGGAAAACAAAGTTCTCACGTGGTTTGGTCTTCAGAGGGGAGTTTATGCATTTAATCTGTGATTTTGCAAACATACTGATAAAGAGTCCTGCTTATAAATATCCCCATTAAAAAAAGGTACTAGTTGTTCTTAACACCCTTTTACACTTCCAGTGATCAGCATTTTTTAAAGTTATTTTTACTAATTAGCTCGTATCCAGAACTAAACTTACTGACAGAAAGCAAAATACTTAGCTCTGTATTTCTGTGGTGGTTCCCTGTATCAAGTTCCCTTCTTCTCCCTTTTTCCTTAGAACAGGTAAAGAAAGAAAGGAACAGAATTAGAAATCTCAAATGTTCCCTAAACGCAGTGCCTACATAAGTGCCGTTCTAAAGTTGCAATTGGAAATGCATTAGCAGCAGGGATTATCAGTCAGAGTATTTTCAAGAGATTGCTTCGTTCACATTGCGCCCGGGTAGCTCCTGCTTTCCCGGCGAGGCTGTAAACGCTGTATTTTATTACCAGCAATATCATCAGTGCTTGGGATGGGCCAACGGTGCAGGGAGAGCGTTCGCTGCTTCCCTCCCTGCCTCTGCTGTGCTTCGGGTTGCTGCCTTAGCACTGCACTGACAGAGTGCTGGCTGGATGACATTTTGTTCCAGGGCTGGAAGAGGTGGCATCTCAGCTGCACAGAATACAGCGTTCCTTCTCCTGCCAGCTCAGCAATCACCGCGCTCACAGGGGATTTCATTCTGGAACGTTACTTGTATCTCTTCTGAAGGATGTCTTAGGAGAAATTGCCTCACCAGCAGGGCTGCCAAGGCCCGGCACCGCTGCCCAGGGCAGTGGTGGAGTCCCATCCCCGGGGGGTTTGAGGGACGTGCAGATGTGGTGCTGGGGACATGGGCAGGGTGAGCGTGGCAGGGCTGGCACTCCATGGTCTCAGGGTCTTTGCAGCCTGAAGAATTCTGTGATTCCATGAAACCAGACACACGGGAGCCCGGCAGAAGTACTGCTGTAGCTGTGCTGTTCGTTGTGCACTTCAGATACCCAACACACGACCCCTGTGTGACCACAGGGCTCTGCTGCTCAGTCACACAGGTACCTGTCTTCAGTGCAATTGTTTATTTTGATTTTGGTCCCAGACTCCCTCTGCACTGCTGTGCCTTGGTACACGGCAAAGACCAGAGTGTTCCAGAGATTTACAGCCTGAACTTGGCAGTGGGAAAGGTTGATTCCCACCCCCCTCCATGTAGTGAGACGAACAGACAAAGAATAAATCAGGCATGATTACTACTACAGGGCATGTTTCTTTGATGCTTTTCTGTTGCTAATAGAAAAACTCTCTCATTTATGACACGATGACAAAGTTTTCCTAACGAGATACAAAAGCTTTTAACATGCAACAGCAATCAGCTGTCTATTGTGTATGGGGCTCTCGCTGATTACTCAGAACCATGGCAACACACCTTTCACTGCCGCTTCCAAATCGTTCAGGTAATAATGTTGAAGACTTGAGAATACTATTGTGATGTTGCTTTGCTTTTATCTTGTAAGATGCAGAGCTGCAGCCTGCGAAATGAAATGTTGCTTTCAATAACGAGCTGAAGTTGCTGCCAGGGATGACCCAGCCCAGGTGTGTTCCGGCACTGCCAGTCCAGCTCTGGGGGGATGTGGAAGGGCGGGGATGATTCTGCTCTGTAGTTCTGGGGCCACTTGCATTTCAGCTTTGTGTTCAGCAGAGTTTTCCTGAGTCAGTCCCAAGAGGCCAATGCTTATCCTCAGTCAGTTCAGCATTTTGTTATCAAAGGTGAAAAGAAATCCTTGGGAAATCTTCAGTCAAAAATAACCAGGTCCAGCTGGCGCTAATGCAAACAGACATAACACCACAGGCACATCAGTGTGGATGTTTTGTTCTCTTGTTTAAGTGGAAAGTCAGCAGCTCCACTGGAGCACGACTGAAACTTCAATACTTTATTTGAGCTCCAGGTTCCTTGCCTGGCTTAAGCCTAGAATGAAAACAGCCTCTCCTGTAAAATGCTAAACAATTCGAAGATGTACATTGTGAGACTAAAGATTGAGGAGCCTTTCTCATTGTGAATGTCATCAGATAAAACCGGATTTCATTGATTTCACATTTCAAGTTTAAGTTGACAGTAAAAAACCAAGTAAATACTTCAGTGACTTTTTCTGCTGGTGTTCTGCTGAGCATTTCGTGCTCTTCTCTGTCATCCTGGGCAGAAATCTTCCTGTAGGATGCTCTCTAATGACATCTCAGCCATAGAGCTGCTGGTTTGATATTCTTTTTCTCTCGATTTTATTAAGATGGAGACCTGACAGGTGTATTAAGCAGGATTTCCTTGTATCCCCTCAGGGTGTTGCCCGTGGCTGAGGGTGGAGAGCACATGTGCAGTGATGCAAATCTCCTGTTCCAGCAACGTGAGCCTGGGAGGCAAGGAAACCAAACCCCAGAGTCTAGTTTGGGTTACATTATGGAAGAGGAATATTTGGATATTTGGCTTTGAACTGCTCTTGTTTCTGTTCCCTTTGGATTTATTAATGTTCGAGTGTTCTCTCATGTTAGGTGGGGTCAGTAGTTTTTCCTGTCAGCTCTGCCTACAGGCAAAAACCCCAAAAAGTTTTCTATAAAACCCCCAAAATAAATGAAATCTTTCTAGCTTAAAGTTCAAGCAGGTCCCTTAAAACCAAAGTTTTTGTGCTTTGTCCCAGCTGCGTGGAACTGGAAGTTGTTTGAGACGTTATACAAGGGGAGGGGAGCGTAACTTCCACTCTTTCGCTCTGGCCGTGCTTCTTGCCACAGAGGACTTGTGGGAAAAGCCCCATTCTGATTCCTTTTCTTTCAATAAAAATAATAAATTCAGACTAAACAAAAAATTCTACAGCCAGATCCATGTTTTATTTGTCAGCTGCAATACTGGCTTAATGTGATTTGGTTTCTAATATTTCCCTGTAATGTTCTCATTTTTTACTTCTGTCTTTTCTTTTATTAGTTCCTTAGGACTGGCAAGCTCTGTGACACCAACCAATGTTTTAGATATTAATAAAAGCGGCTTTATTCAATAAAGATCTGTTTTATTCAATAAAGGAGAGAATCAAAAGATAATCTGATTTTTCATGCTGCATTCACATTAAATCAAGCTCCTGAGGTGGTTGTGAATGCCAAGTCTGGTGGCAGTCTGTCACTGGTCCTGGGATCCATAAACATGACTCCAGACAGACTGATTGCAGGGGAGCTGAAGAGGCAGCTGAGATTCATCACAAGTTTGCTTTATAAAGTGGTGCATGAAATTACTTGGTTTTCAGCAGTCTGTGTAATACTGCCTGCTGCATTATTAACGGCAGCTCCAAAGGAAGAGGGTTTTAAGCCGTTCCGAGCTATGCAGATAACACTAATTACCAGGAGCAGTTCTAGAGTCATGTCTGAGGATGCTGGGCTACTTCGCCCGGGGGCTGAAATGTGGGCCCAGTTAACTGCAGGATGAGGATTGGCTCCTTCGTGTCCCTGATTCCTTCTCTTACTGAACAGACCTGATTCCAGTGTGAGGCGTTGGGCTGGTGGCCCCAGAGCCCAGGGACTGGAACTCTTCATCTCCCAGAGCACGGCCGGTGTGGTCCCTATGCCCTCTTCCATTTTCTGCTCTGGCAGCGTGGCTGACACCATCCCCTGGGTCCAGGGCAGCTCACAGCTCTGCACAAGGGGTTCCATCCATCCACAGAGCCCAGTGGGGCGAGCTGAGCCCGCTGCAGGCAGCTCAGGGCATCCCAGCGCCTTCAGCGGGCTCTAATTCAGAGCAGACAGAGTTCTCTGGAGTGGTGTTTTTCAGGCTGTAGCCCACACACCAGTGGTGATTCATAGAACATCTGAGCAGTGTTGTGAAACCAGTGCCAGAAACCTTCTGCGAGCCGGCTCGGGAAGACCGAGGGGAGGAAATAGGAGTAACAAGGCTGCATTCAGCCTGCAGCCCAGCTCGTGTTCGCCTGTCAACAAAGACCTTTGTGACAATACCAAACCAGGGCTCTGTGCGAGCTGCTCTGCATTTCTTTCCAAGGTTAGGCGGCTCTTTTCCTTAAAGGGCTCGGAAGAACCGCAGTGGTGAGGCTGACTGGGGTCGTTTGAAGCGCTGCCGTGAGGGTTCGGTGGTGCCTCGGACACAGCACGGCTGCTGTGAGCGTTTCCAGCCCTCTGCAGCAGAGCTTGGCTGAAACCAGCCCAGCAGGGGCTCGGTGAGGCCGAGAGAAGGAGCCTGCGATGGCACCTGCACGCCAGGTCACTGCACCCTCAGAGGCTGCACACACGGAGCACTGCTTGTCTGTTGGGTTGTTTGTCTGTCTGTCTGTCTGTTCGCACACCCCCACTACTGCGATTCCTTAATCAAGGTTTCCAGAGAGGTTTCTTGAGAGAGTTTCTGTGTTGCAGACGATTGTCTCCCCTGAAGTGGCTCAGCAAAATGAGCTTTTGTTTCTTGTACAAACCGTGTGTGAAGGTTGGCTGTGGATTCACCAATGTTGCTACATTTCCCCAGATTTACAAAGCAGAAGGCTTCTTCCCTCCTCCTAGAGTCACTTCACCTTCTCACAGGCCCATCTGGCTCTGTTTTTAAAGTTACTTTGAATTGATTTGGTTTGTTTAGTTGTTGGGGGTTTTATTTGCAAGTAAAGGCTTTTCCACAAGTGCTGGTAAGATGTTTTGGCTGAATTGTTTCAAAAATCTGCTACAGTAGTGATAGTAAGCAAAACAGACCCACATGTGAAAATGACAATGCAGATTCTAACCTGTGGGAAGGGATTGAATAACGTAGCTCCTCTAAAAAGCACAAAAGAAATGCCTTAGCTAGGTATGGATCCAAAGCAGCAGGGGTGGTGATAACAAGGGCCACGAGCAGAGGTGTGGGAAGATGTCAACACAATCCTGCTCCTTGGGATGCAGCTCGGAGCCAGAAGGAGCAGCAGGAGCAGTGCCCTCTCCGGTGAACTCCGCAGCTTGTCTCTTGATCTGTTTGCGTTCAGGGGAGGCAGGCTGAGCAGACAGTCTGCAGATCTCTCGCTGAGGAGCAAGGCAGATGTCCAGATAATCACACAGATGAGTCTGCATGTCCTGCATGCTAAAATAAATCCTCCAGGTCACAGAGTTTAGTCTCATCTAATGTGCAATGGTCTCAGAACCTTGAATTTTGTGGGCCCTCAACATCACTTGTGTTTTATTTATATTTTTAGAAGTGTAGATTCATGTCTTCAGTATACATTAGGTCAATTCATTGTGCAAGAGGAGGACCCCAGAGCTGGCAGAGGTCAGCAGTCAGTCGTGTGTCTGAATATTGATCCAATCCACAGCCCAGGGAAGGAAACAATCCCACGTGGTCCTCAATCCCCCACTCACCAAACCCCTGCATTAGCACATAATTGTATCCTCCATGTTCTGCTGAGCCATGGTGACTCATTCCGCTTGTCTTGGAGAAAATAATGGTGATTTGCATCTGCTTATACTGGAAATATCTGTATTTATCCTTTAGTAGTTATCCTTTAGTGTTGCATCTCTCTCTTAATGTAATCAGCCTTGCTTGGTTAATTTTCATTTGCTGGTACACACGGGGCAGTTCGTTGCCTTGTCTGTGCATGTCGGATTCCTGCATTTAACTTCCTGCTCTGCTGCTGGCAGCAGGGTGTCCTGGCAGCCTCTCCTGCTACCAGGGAGGCCTTGATGTTGTTTCTGTAGATCGTGTTCGGAGCTTCTGCTGAAAGAACTCTGCAAAACTGTCCAGTGTGATCAATCTGCAAATACACCGTGTACCTGCAGCACACTCCTGTCATCCCTGCCTTGTTCCCAGGAATAAAAATAGGCTCTGGTTCGCTCAGGTTCACGAGGCTGTAGCTCTGGAGGAGGATGTCTTTATGTGGTCCGGAATCCAGGACCTGGGGCAGGACTGGGCAGCTGATGGTGCCCAGCGGAGGACAGAGGTGCAGCCGCACTGCGAGGTTATTGCCGCAGGTGGTGCTGAGGGCAGTGAGGATTTCACACTCACTCTCACTGTGTTTGCTCCGTTTAGGACCCGTTTAACCCAGACTCGGGTGCTTTGTCAGTGCTGTGCTCAGCTGCAGAGTGAGAACGCCGAAAACCCTTGTCCCACCTTCTCTGGAAGAGCGGGAAAGGAACAGATGCAAAAGGACTCCTGCAATGCACTGCTGTGTTAGTGCTCCTCTGATATTTCCGTTTTGTAAGACTGTCATGGCAAGGCCATCTCCAGGTGTCTCTCTTGAGTTTCTCTGAACCCACTCTCAGAAGTTCTACTGAAATGCCAGCTGCTCAGCAATCCTGTGAACCAGGGTGTGAAAGGCGGGGGTCCAAAGTGTAGTGGGCACTTTTCAAAACCTTATTTGAGTCTTTCTGGGTTGTGCTGTCCCTCTTAATGACAAGGAGTAGTGCCACCTTCCGTGAGGAACAGCAATGTGTTGGTCTCTAAAGCTCGGTCTCGTGCTCTGCCCTTGCTCACGTGGGGCTCCTCAGCTCATGTTCTCTTGTTCCATCTCCTCATCCACATTTCTGGGTTGTGCCTTCACTGAGCTCTGCTCCTCCTCTGTGGCTGACTGTGTCCCCTGCAGCAATTGTCTGACAGAGATGATTTCTTGCATACTGAACACGGTGCACAGCGGGATTCTGTTCCATCCTTCGGACTCCTTGACACCATCTGCCCAGCAAAGTGGTTTTAATGGGTTTCCACTGAGCCAGGCTGTACTACAGCCCTGACAGTGTGCTCGGGGCTTTTAAAAATAAACACAATCTCTTCAGACAAGGCACACACGAGCACTGGCGTCTCCAGCACAGCTGAGGATCACGTACTGTTTGATATTTGTGGAGCAGAAACGTCTCTATCTGGTAGGCTCTGAAGTGGGAAATGACTGACAGCTTCGATGGTCTCCTAATAGTACTGGTTGATTTTTTAAAATGACCTTATAAAGCATTCTTTTCCATCCCATTTTTGAAGTCAGGTATTGTTATCCTTTTACAAAAATGCAGTCGTTTTACCTTGTTAGAGTTCTCTTCTCCCTGAGAGCAGGGGAATGCAGTGGTTCATGGTGGTGATTTAGGAGCGAGGGTACCCATTGGCTTTCTGTAACCTTTGCAAAATCACTGCAGGTCTCTGCCTTCCCTTCTCTCACACTGCCCCGGCTGCCCAGACACAGCGTGTGCGGAGCAGGATCTGTTCTACTCGCAGTTGTACAGCACCTGCCCCTCTGCTCAGACTCCAACGTTCATTCCACCCCATGAAATAATTAACTTCCAGCATCTCTGTTAGCAACTGGAATGTGACATTCTGATTGCTGGACAACACGAACTGCTCAGAGGCCTGTAAGAAGAGAAGAGTAGGGTAAGGAAAGGAATAAAGATATCATGGAAACATCTGTGATTAAAATAGTCTAAGAGACTGAGGAGATGCCATCCCCTGATGTTACAATTAATAAGCTCTCTAAGCCTTTCCAAAGAGCAGCACGATAAAGGGAACATAAAAAGCTTTTTATCAGAAGATGTTGTAAAGATGGTTTTGTATTTATTTCTGTTGTAATCCCTGTTAATAAACTATTAAAGAAAGTATTTTCAGTGTCTGTATTAATAATGCAGCAAACCACTCATGAAAAACAGGGTTTTTGGCAGATGGTCCAGACCTTAGAAATATTTCATTCCTTCTTTGCCCCTTCAAGGCTTTGGGGTTTATTTTAAGCTCCTGCAGTTTGTTAAGTTGTGAACATAGTGGGCAGTGCTGGGAATGGGATGGTGGAAGAAGCTGCTGGCTGGTCCCTTCTGGTACTGCTGGGACAGGAAAATTCAGTCTGATGGGTTCTTCTGAGCTTCTGAGCCAGCCTGTGCGAGCACACGGAATCAGACACCACCCTGTTCGTCTGCCCTTAGGTTCTTTTATCCTAAATCCTGTGGAGTCTGACCTGGATCCAGTGTCAGGTTAGAAAAGATCCAAAGCAAGTATCACTGTGAATCCCTTGACAATCCAGGTGGATTGCCCAACTGCTGTCCACCGCTGATGTTTTGAGCGGGATCTCGGTGCTCCTTTCCCTTTGTTGTTGTTAATTACTCATTTGTGCAAAGCCAATTTACTGAGGGAAACGCTGAGGAGCTGTGATCTCACACAGGTGTTTGCTGCCGCTGTTACCTTTTCCCCCTTTGTCCTAACTCTGGATATTGCTGAAGCTGCTCCCTGCTGTTCCAGCTGCAGCAGTTTCCAGTACCTCCATCAGCACCACCCGGCTCTTCGCTTGCCTTTTTATTGAGCCTCTTTATCTGAGCAGCAGTGGCTCCGAGTAATGGTGCAATAATCACTGTTGAAGCACGTAGTTGTTTATTTGCGTTCTATTTCTGTGCAGTCATATGCTCCTTTCATCCTTTCATCTGCTCCCATCACAATTATGAGTTTGGTTTGGATCAGACCCCAAAAAAAGAAATGTTTATAAGTGGAGAATACTATAGATAGCAGACCTTTGTTCCTGTATTTGTAGTCTTGGTGCTTGGAATGTCTGTGTGTGCATTATAGGTCCTCATCAAACAATCAAATTACATCAATAATAATAAAAAGGGTTCATGAAGAGATTCTCTTCAACTCTTCTCCTTTCAGCAGCTTCAGAAGAGAATGAGGAATCTGGCAGCGTATCTGCAGTGCTGCCAGATCCGGGCTGTGGCAGCCCAGGTGAGGAGCAGGGAGCTCAGATCGGGGAGCAGAGCAGTGAGCTCAGATTGGGGTGCATTTACAGCAGGGAGCTCAGACTGGGGTGCAGGGGGAGCATTCACAGCAGGGAGCTCAGGTCGGGGTGCAGAGGGAGCATTCATGGCAGGGAGCTCAGATCGGGGTGCAGGGAGCTCAAATCGGGGTGCAGGGAGCTCAGATCGGGGTGCAGGGGGAGCATTCACGGCAGGCAGCTCAGATCGGGGTGCAGGGGGAGCATTCACAGACCTGGCTGTGACTCGATGTTTGCTGCCAGTCTGGTCCGTGTGTCACACATTCTGCCACTTGTTTTATCTTATTGCTCACAGTTACTATCCAACCTCATCTGGAGCCGGAGCAGTTGTTGGGGCACTTTCAGTTCTCTCCTGTGCCTCTCTGACCTCTCTCTTAGAGGAGCTGATCCATTGCATTCCCTCTGCTCTCAATCCGGCTGGGCCTCGGCAAATGTTGCTTCCAGGACTTTGTCATTTTCGTCTCCAATTCCTGATAAATGTTTCTCTCAGGCACTCAGCAAGTGACTCCCTCCATAATTCCTGCACTTTCTCTTGCCCCCTGATTTCTAGGTCAGTGCTGTTACTGTTTTCCTTCCAATTCCAGCTCTTGTTTTCAGCAGTGGGATGAGCAGAAGGCATCGTGGAGGAAAACAGACTATATACAACCTTAGATTTAGAGATGACATTCAACTTCAGTACTGACCTATCCGAGTTATCAGAAAATAATTGAAAACCTAGGCTGGGAGCCCAGAAAATTAAGATTGAGGGCAAGCAGGAAGAAATTTATGAAAGCTGGAAGACAGGAAGAAGAAATAAAAATTGAACTCTGTTTTCTTTGTTGTGCTGCTACTCTGCAGAGTGAGACCTGAGAGTGAAGATGGGATTGTGAAAGTGGCATGGCAAAGAAAATCGGAATATCTGAGCTCTGTGGGCTGCTTCAGGGTGTGCACAGCCCCTCACCACAGCGATCCCAGGAGCTCTGTGTCTCCTGGATTCTACCAAACTGCTGAGCTGCCCTCACATTAATTAAAACAATTGGAACTAAGAGGACACAGTCCCTTCTTTACACTTCAGTTTCAGACTAAAACAAATATTAAACTACCATAAACTTTCATGGAATAAATAAATCTTAATGTTGCTTATGCTGAATTGAAGTTACAGCAGCCAAGACAGAGTTCTGCTTATTTTCTTAATAATCTCATGTGAAATGGTTTGTACTTTATTTCACCCTCCTGAAAGGAAAATCAGAACAACTGATGCTCAGTTGCTTCCTTGCATTCAGTGGTTGAAAAAAACTCCTTTTGTTTTTGAAGTACAATAGTCTCACATGCATGTGAGAGCTTCTTCATTCTCAGCTCTTCTTTCCAGCAGTAAAAATCTTCTCTCCACATTCTGTTGTTTGCATAATGGAAGCTCTCACATTTCCCAGCTGCTCTCGGAGCCTTGCCTTGGCCCGCTGGCAGAGGTGAGAGCGGGAAGGGTTTTGTTTGGTTCTGAGCTGGAGGAGACTGCCCAGCTCTCACCAAACCCTGCCTCGTGCCCCCAGCTCAGCCGGGACCAGGGCAGCGCTGCACTCCCCGTGTGCTCTCCAGAGGGAAATAATGGAACCACACAGCACTGTGGAGAAAACTCTGCTAAGAGCTCTGAAAACACAGCTGGGAACAATGAGGCTTTGGGAGTCAAGGTCTGACTTCACAGGAACAATGTTCAGGATTTTTGTAATTTGGCTGTAGAAATGGTTCTGGCAGACTTTTCCTGGCAATTATAAAAACACTTCACAGGGGGAGTGCAGGTGCAGTAGTTGACCAGCGGTGCTTTCCTGTGTTTTGTGTGTTGAATTTTGGTCACTTAAATCTAGACTGTAAGCTGTAAACAGAAAAAAATTATAATAATTCTGTGCTGGGCTGAGTCTGATCTGAAAATGAGCGTGGATGGTGGAGCTGCTCGGTGACAAAGGCAGCCTCAGCTGGGGCTGCTGCAATCTCTCTTTCTTGTGTGGCATTGGCATTTCTGCAGTTGAGTAATGAGCCATGCAGGGAGCTCGCACAGACAGCTGAAAATGAATTTTTTCCTCATTTATAGAGGTTGGGGTTTTCTTTGCAGGCACCAGCTCCAGTAATGCTGCAGTTGCCTGTTGAGGTGGCTGGGCTCCTTGATCTGATGGAAAACTAACAGAGCAAAGAGAAAAGCTTTCCGACAGAGATGGGATAGTGAATAATCTGCCCCGAGGCCACACACTCACCGGATCGGAGATGAAAAAGGGCTGAGTGCCTTCCTAGGCTGCAATTAATGCTTTCAAACTGTACATCCAGTAATCTTCCTTCTCGTTCCCTTGCAGAAAACATCATCATTATAGAGACCAGGCGGCGTTCAACCTTAGCTGTTGTTCAAGCATAGCAACCAGGCAAAATGGAAAAAAGTTTGACAGTGATCACTTGATATATTTATAATTGCCATTTTCAGCCGATAGCCTCAGCAAACTAATGTCCCATTCCAGCTACAAAACAGACACTTTTTAAATAAGAGTGTGGTGATAATTCTAATGATGAACAAGGGAAAGCCATGAAAGGCAATTTTATATCACCAATGCTATCAGCCCCTTCTTCCTCAGTAACTCCTTTCCATGGTATAGTTGAAATTTTCAAGGGGAGGGGAAGCCTCCCTCTGTTGTTGATAGTGTGGTGATCGCTGCACTTTGTATTTTTGGATGCAGCTGCAATGTTCCAACCCTAAGTGGACACTTCAGTGCTGAGCATTTTGATGGGTGAGTTGAAAGACTTTGGAAATGATCTTTGTATTCTTAACCCAGCCAAACGAACCGTGAGGAGCTGAATTGTGTGGCAGTGAGGACAGGGGCTGCAGGATGGCAGTGGAGGTGGGAGACACAGGAGTTTTTGTGTCCTTTTGTGTCCTTGGCCCGGTCACAGGGCTGGGCTCACTTTCTGCCATCACCAGTGGCTGAGGTTGCAACTACTTCCAAAATGCTGAGCATCCCTCTCTTGTCATCAGGGCTCCCTGCTGCGCTCAGCATTCCAGATTGCTCTTGTGTGGTGTCTCTCACACCTGCCTGGCACCCAGACATTCCCAGCTCTTAATCCCTTGGTTCTGTCCTTCCTTATAAACTGCTGCTGTGGCTGAACTGGTTAAGCCCCAATGGCCCCTCACACCTTGTGTGGCCTTCCTGCCTCTCTCCCACCACAGAATCACTCCCGAGCAGACAAATTCCATGTGGGAGCTGTAAATCCATCCCAGGTACCACTGCTATTCGTGTGTGTGTGTGCAGTAGGGTGCAAGGACTCCAGCAGTGCTCTCTGCTCTGCACCAGCGTTCCCCTGTTTGTCCATCAGGATTCCGAAGGCATTCAGCCTTTAGGTCAGGCCCGGTGAGCTCACAGGAGTGTTTATTCCATTACAGAGGAACGGGTAGGCCAGCATGAGGGCAAGTGGCTGTTTGAGTCATGGCCCAGTTCCTAATTGCACCTGTGTGCTTCCTTAATGGAATTCAAATAAACGATTCTGTTGTGTGAAAGCAGTGATATAGTATTTATTTCTAAATTCATTTGAAGATGTCAGCGTGTAGCCCTGAGGATGTGAAAGAAAGGTAGAGCTTGTCAGCCTCCCTGGCTGCTCTGAATTACCCTGAACCTATTGGAAATGAAAGGTTCAGAGAGCACAGATGGAAGAGATTGAAGCTTTGAGTGAATTGAAAGGGCAAGTGTGCTGGCTAATCGTGATCTCTGCAGAGAGGGGGATAGCTCGGAGATTGGAACTGTCAGACATCGTGAAGTCCTCCAAAGAACTGCTCAAGGCATTTCGTTCCAATTCCAGCTTGTGTAGCTGCCTCTCTTTAATTAAAATAGCTTTTGTTTCCACATAATTAAAATACAACATGGAAGCCTGTACTACTTAGTGAATGTGTGGTGCAGGAATGTCCTTATCTTGGTTGATTATTTTCCTTCTTTCAAGATAACAAAACTGCATTAATACATCTGTTTAGCAATGCATGACTTCCCTCTGTAGATGAAGGCTGGGTTTTTAAAAGCATCTGGTTTTAAATTTAAGAACCAAAATGCTCCCAGCTCAGAGGACAGAATCCTGTCTGGAGTTTAGGGATGCTGATGTGGTGTTAAGAACTGTTAGTATTACAGCAGAAACTGATGGAATTGATGAATTCGGGATTTCTGTTCCCCTGTATATATTCAATTTCCCTGTGTTATCTTCTGATGGCAGAACTCCTTTGTCTTGAAACGCAGAGTCACTTTCAGATCAGTCACGAATATCTGAGGGTTCATCATTCACCCCAAACCCACGTCCACAATATGGAACTTGAGTGCTGTAAAACTGTCTTGGATCAGTCATACAGTTACCAGGTTTTTCACATTTTTGTTTGTTAGAGCCAAGTCTGAGTTTTGTTGAAAGACCCCAAACCCCCCCAGTATCCTGGGCAGTGTGGTGGCACTCCTGTGGGCAGCAGGAGTTCAGTCTCAGAGGGCTCGGACTGGGGTAGAGCATCAGGAATTTCAGGGGTTCTGCAGAAGCCGCCCAACCAGCTCTCCCTTCCCCTGAGGCAGAGGAACAGCAGCACGTCCTGATGTCCTTCCCGAAGAGATCCACATTGATTGGGTTGTTCTGCGGATTTGCATTGATCACGGAATCGAGCTGCACTCTCCCTTCCCAGGGCCGCACAAAGGAGCGCTATCCTGCAAGACAGGTTTTTATCACTCCCAAATAACGCTCGCATGCTTCCTGTGTACACACAACAATCCATAGCTGCCTTCTGAAATTAAATTTCTGTTCCATTGTTTCAGAGCTGGATAATATCACAACATTCACTCTCCACAGCTGGCAGCCCTGGAAGATGCTACGCAGGGCATTCTGTTAAATCAGACTTGTTTCCAGGCAGACCATTTTTAGAAAACAATCCCTTTTCAAATATGAAGGAGTTCACATGCAGCTGTTTTTTTGTGTGTTCTTACCAGCGTCAGGCAGGTGAGCTGACTGTGTGTAACTTCAGACATTGGCTACCGAGATGTGAGTAAAGCATCGCAGTCATTCCGTGTTTATTCCCCTTGTGACTTCCCCTGGAGTATCTGGTGGGCATCTTGTTCAGAGGCGATTCTGCCTGGGAGGCTGCCTGTCTGAGGAGCTCCACAGTTACCATGACAAAGCCCTCTTCCATTTCTTTATCTGCAAGGGGAAAAAAGTGGGAGAAGAAAGGAATCCCAGAGAGATGGGCTTGGCTGCTGCTTTTGGAAACACCGGGACACCCTCGTAGGCTCCTGGCAGCTGTGGGTGCAGCTGGGGTGGCTCTGCTGGTTCCTGGCTGTGCGTCCCTGCCCCGGGCACATCCGGGGAGGTGACACTGTCCAGAGTTCAGGTCTTAGAGCCACCAACCAAATTCACTGCTTTTACAGCCTGCGGGGCCCTCCAGTCTCTCCATTTATGATGTCAGACATGCAACTGGACTTTTATTCATCGTTTTACCTTTGCACTGAGTCTAGCATTGCACGTTTGAAAGGGAGCACTCTCGTGGTTTTGATCACCTGTAAAAAGGCAAAGCCTGTTCCTCTCGGTGTCCCCTTGGTCACTGACAGCACTTCCCCCCCAGTGTGAGTTTCTCTGGTTCCCAGTTCAGCAGTTCCTGTTTGACCTCGGTGAGGGTCCCTCTGTTGGGTTCAGGGTGTCCTTAGTGCCCAGTGCCGGGGCCTTTCTCCTGCACCACAACCAGCCCGTGCTGAGCCCTTCTGAGACAGCGAGGAAAGGAATTTACCCAGCCCAGCACCTCTCCCGGCCAGAGGCAGCTCTGATGTCAGCAGCTGTGGAGTTGTTCGCATTAAAATCAAATAAAATAAGATTTCAACCCTAACTTCGGAGCTGTGCAGCCACAGTCAAGGCCATCACTTCAGTCTGAAGGAACAGACAATGTCTGTTTTATCGTGGTTCCTGGGATCCTTTGGATGGTGTCGGACCCATCCCTAGGGCCTGAGAGCCTCCACATCTCCTGGCGCTCATCTGCTCTCAGCGTTGTCTCTGTCAGAAACAAATGAGAGCGAGCTGGGCAGAAAGGAGAATATTGAAAAGAATCAGCCATTCAGTGCTTTCATAAAGCGCAGGTGAGACACTGGGATACCATCAGATTTTTGTTATTATTAATTCAAGGGAGGAAAAATACTGTAAAATTAACACAGCCTCGGCTGAAGTTTATGGCTTTGAAGGAAAGGGGCCTCAGAGGAGCAGTAGGACTCAGGCTTGATTAAACTGGGATTTCAGAAATTCTCTGCACTGAACAAAATAAAAAGGCATTCAATCTAATTAGATAGAATTGTGGAGGGAGAGGAGCGAGAGAGGTACTTCTGACCTGTTGGCTTTTATGTAACCTTTAATCCATGGATGTGTTCGTAGCTATTTTGGTAGATTTGTTTTTCTTCTCAAGGGAATTTGGCCTCGAATTGTAACCTTTTGATAACTCTGCTTAGGAAAATCTGAGGAGAAAACCATCTCATGTTCCTGTTAATAAATACAGACTTTCAGGAGGCCTGTCTGTATTTTTTCCTGATGAAGGTTCCTATTTTGGCCAGATCCTGTGCTTCTCTTTCATTTCTGTTGGGTTAAATGGCTTTCCTGCAGTTTTGATTTCTGGAATGTGCATCTCCTTTAAGGCCTGTTAATTCTTATATACTTTTGAGGAGTTAATTAGTACTCACTTTGCAGTTGCCTATTAAGGCATGAGTAGGAAAAGATGTTGAGATATGTTTAGAGATAGCTAACATAATGCTTTTAAAAATACATTACAGGCACAGTTTTAGAAATGCCAGATACATTTTTGGAAAACCTCTACTACATTGTGAATGTCCTCAAGAAACAGGAGAGGGTTGTAATTACGTGTTCTGAAATGGAATTAATCCTTGACTCTTTGGAGAAGCAAAACGCTATTTCTGCCCAGAGAGTGGCAGAGATTAATTTTGATCATTTACCAGTCACTCCAGTCCTTCCATCTTCTCATGCACTTCAAGCTGTCAGGCTTCCAAATTCCCCCGAACTCCGTGATAAACAGACCTGGGCCAGGGAATTCTGTTCCCAGGTGCAGGGATTGGGACTGGCCCACTGACGTTGCAGAGCAGTTTCCAGTGTCATTTTGGTGGAAATCTATGTTTTTGCAATCCCTGCAAAGCTGAGCGGCCAAATCTGTGCTTTTACTGTCGAATTTCTCTTTGCAGGGAGAGCTTGGCAATCAGTGAAACACCAGCTAAGGTGCTGGGCACGTTTGAGGTAAAGCCTGCGGGGAAAGCTTTCTATAAAACATTGCTCAGGCAGGAAATTCCTGGTGCCACAAGGTGTCACAAGATCAAACGAGTGTTTGTGTGAGTTATGTTTCCTTTTCACAGGATTTTATTTCTAATGTTCTTAAATGAGGACGATTTCAGGTCTGCAGCCTGCTGCAAGGGCAAGGTTCAAAGCGGAGTTTGATTTATGGTGGCTGCAGTTCAAGCTCATTTGCTGGTCTCGCGTTGCTGCTGCTCCATGAGCGCTCCCTGTGGCTGCTGCTCGTGCTGAGCTGTTGGAGAGCCCATGAACACATCCCAGCTCTCTGTGCTCCGTTAGTTCCGTGCCTGGGAACGCGCTGGAGGAAGGGAAGGAATCGCTCAGCTCTCAGCTCAGGCAGAGTGACTCAGGCTCAGGGTGACATCAGTGGCTGGGGTTTGCATTGCAGCACTGGGGCAAAATTTCCCTCTCTCGAGGAAATTCCCCATTCCTTTTGCTCCTGAGGAGCCCGACTGAACCCATTCACTGTGGGTTGGTTTATTTCCAAAATTGTGAAGGTTGACTTGAAAGAATTCATGGTCAGGACTGCTTCCTGTTCCATTTGTGATTGGTTTGTATGTACTAAGGATGGATAACTATTAAAACAATTAAATAGTTGATATGCTGTTCCAAAGCTTTGTGATTAACATGGAAACAGGATTTGATGTTTTCCAGAATGTAAAGCACCAGTTGTGTTAGTTTTGTTTACAATACTTGACTCTGTTCACTTATAGCTGTGTATCCAGTGACAGAAACCACAACAAAACATTCTAAATAAATATATTGATTCAGTAAAAGCAGCACCTGTATCCCTGTATGAATAACAGCCCACGGATCACCTTCAAATGCAATCACTGCCGTGGCTGAAGCCGAGGATTTGGCTGTGGCAATTTGTGGAATGGAGAAAACACCTGTTCCTGAGCAGTGTGAGTGACTGAGTTTTATTGGTTCATAACAGAACACAGAGGGTAATAGCTTTGTTTTGGGAAACAGATGTTTAATTGTGAGCCTGGGCAATCGGCTCTTTTCTGTCTGAAGAGGAAGCAACAGTGGATGTGTTGGATTGCGGTGGACTCTGTAATGGGGTGTGACAGGTGTATTAAATGGGCCTTTCCCAAAGCTCCTGGTGCTCTCCTCTCTGAACTGTGGATTTCACGTGACTTTCTCCCTTGCAGGGACCATTCAATGCACGTTCCATGTGTCCTGATGGGACAAAATATTCCAGGTGTGCTGTGAAGTCACAGCCACAGCCTGTGGGTAAAACCAGATTCTGCAGGATTTATGCCTTCTGTGGGATGAAGGGCAGAGCCCTCACAAACAGATTCTGCCCATGGCTTTGATTTCCCCAGGGCAGCAACTGAACAGTGCCAGTGTCACATCCCCGTGTGTGCCACAGCCCGGAGAGCTCCGGGGCACCCCGGGGGTGTTGATGGACCAGGCACTGCTGGAGTTCCATTGGCAATGCCCAGCCCTGGGCAGAGTGAACTTCATTAGCAATGCCCAGCCCTTGGCTGAGCCCCGGCACCGGCCTGGCTGATCACAGCGTGACAGAGCTGTGACACAATCAGGGTGCTCTCTGTGACACAGTCGGGTGCTCTCTGTTCCACAGACAGGGTGCTGTCTGTGCAGGGTGCTCTCTGTGACACAATCGGGGTGGTCTCTGTGCAGGGTGCTCTCTGTTCCACAGTTGGGGTGCTTTCTGTTCGGGGTGCTCTCTGTGCAGGGTGCTCTCTGTGACACAGGGTGCTCTCTGTTCAGGGTGCTCTCTGTGACACAATCAGGGTGCTCTCTGTGACACAGACAGGAGGATGCTTTCTGTTCGGGGTGCTCTCTGTTCCACAATCGGGGTGCTCTCTGTGACACAGGGTGCTCTCTGTTCGGGGTGTTCTCTGTGCAGGGTGCTCTCTGTTCCACAGTTGGGGTGCTCTCTGTTCGGGGTGCTCTCTGTGACACAGGCAGGGGTGCTCTCTGTTCAGGGTGCTCTCTGTGACACAGACAAGAGGATGCTCTCTGTGCAGGTAACACTTGCAGGGCTTAATTTTAATCTCATTTTCAAGAACCCTGACTAAATTCAGCTGCTTGTTACCTTGATAGAACAGTGGAGCAGTTTCTGGGGGATTACTCTGGATTTGCTTTGCTTCAACAGGAAACACAATTTATCCCTTTAGGTTTCAGCAGGAGGAGAAACTTTCTAATTAGAGTCATTTCTGCTTGCTCAGCGCATGTATTTGATACATGTGCTTTCCCTGATTTTATTCCCTAATACGGCAAGCTTTTAGGGGATCTTTAAAAACTGACATCTGTTTTGTTTCTGACTTCAAAAATTACCTTAAGGAAACTTGGCATTTGAGCTCCTTGTTTTATGATTTTACCTTTTTGGTGTATCAAAAAAGAAAAAAAATTTGAAACTCGTGTTTGGGGGGAAATAGCTTTGTTGAGATAATGAATTTATGACTCATTAAAAAAACCCAAGTATTTGAAGAATTGATTTTCAGGATATCTGTATGAAGTAAAGAACTGTACCAGGTAACAGGCAGTTTAACATAGAGGTAGCTCCTAACAAGAAAATTCATTTTCTACTGTTCACTCACCTGCCCTGCAAGCTGGCACAATGTTCAAAGCAGAGTTTTCTTTTGTATGATCTTCTTACTCTTTAGAAAAGTTGAAATCAATCCGGATACATTTATTAATGGTTCCTTTAATTAGTTTGCTAATGGCTCTATTTACAAGACTGGCTGCTTAAGTCCCATTACCTGCTGATTAGGGTATAATACTTATTGATCTCTTACACTGTACTGGGAAAAAAATACATTCAGATTCCCTGCTAACAAAGGAAGCCTTTGCAGGTAACTCGGTGAGATTTCTGGAAGGCTTTTGTCTGTTCCTCATGAGTTACAGGCACTACTGGCAGTCCCAGGTGCAGAGGGCGGCAGAAGGAGCTGTGAGCCTCAGAGCCAGTGTGAGTGTTTGAAATCCTCCTGTGTGGGGTGTGATGGGGTCCTCCCCTGGGACAGGCAGGGTGTGGATAAAACAATCCTGTAATTCAGGGACTGGGGGTGGCCCAGAGGGGACAGACCCAGCAGGGACTCGGTGGTGATGGGAGCTCTGCTCTGTCCCTGGCGGCGGCCGGAGAGCTGGGGAGGGTTTGAGACGCTCAGTCCGAGCCTGCAAGCGAGGGCCGCTCATGCAGGGGCAGCAAATCCCCGCTGTGCTGGTTCACTCTGCCACTCTGAATCCCCTCTGCTCTGGGGGGCTCACTGAGCCAGCAAAGCTTCCTGTGAACCGGGAGAGTTTCCAGAGAGCTCCAGTGCATGTGGGAGGCACTTTGATGATGCAGTTTGTGCTCTGATGGCGCAGCTCAGACAGGGGAATGGTGACTCCCACAAGGCCCTGCATTGGCCTCCTGTGTTTTGAATTACCTAGAACATGATTGGATATTAAAGTCCTTTTTTTCATACAGACTGGAGCCAGCAGCTGAAAATTACTCCTGGCAACTGTTTCGAAATGAGTTCCAGCAGAGGAAAGTTTCAGTGTTTCTTCATTTTTTTTCCCCTGGAGTCAAACCAGCTTTACAGGTGGCTGGGATTTCTCCCTCACTTTTATGAATTCTCTGTGTTTGAGCACAGACACAGCCCTGAGACCATTACTGAGTCCCAGCTGGCTGTGGGATCCTGGCTGGCCTTTGATAAGATGCTTCAGCTCAGCGTGTGAGAGGCTTTTCTGGCAGCAGCCGAGCTCAGGGCAGTGCCGTGTGGGGCAGAAGTGCTGTTCAAAAGCCTCGCTGGGATGCTGGAGGACAGACGTTGTGTGTTCCTGTCAGCAGTACAGAGGTAACTCTGGAACTCTGAGAATCCAACTTGTGGTGGACAGGACAAAAGGAATATCCATCTTTGTTTGTAGGAGTGGCATCCAGCTGCTCTGGGAGATGAAAACCTCCCCAAAGCCATTTGATGAATCTCTTGTGGTTTAGGAGTTTGTGCTGCTCTGGGGAGAGTGGAGGTGGCAGTTTCACTGTGTGCTCTGAACCTTCTGGCAAAGCAGTATTTCTGAAATATTGGTGAATATTGCTGCTTTGAACTTCCTGATGTGGTGAACCCTTAGCTGCATTTCCTTCTCAAGCACAAGATAAATGTAAATTCCTGCTCCAGCCCTTCTGTACTTGCAGCGAGTGAGTGTTGCTGTATTGATCACTTAGTCCAAGAACAATGAGGAATTGAGCTCCCGACTTTGATTAATACACAACACATCTCTTCTCTTCTCTCGATTAGCATAATCATTACAGGCTGGGAGTGTTTTCACCCACAGTATCCTTGGGTAGCGGTCAAGGAATTAATTACACAAAGAGAATTCTTTGCTAGGAGTTTTGTAAGTTTGGTTGTTAAAGGAGCTGAGTCTTCACTAAAGCGTGGCCAGGGGGCCGGAGTGAATTCATGGATCAGTGATGAGAGCCCTGAAGAGCAGTCGGGGATGATCTTTGCCACAACAGCCAGACTCTGTCCTGGGTGCTGAAAGTCAGAGGCTGGGCAGATCGGCTGCTGCCTCCAGAGCACTGCCCAGGAACATCGGGACACGAGGGAACGGCCTCATGCTGTGCCAGGGGAGGGTTAGCTTGGATATTAAGGACATTCTCCTCACCTAAAAGGTTGTCAGGCTCAGAACAGGCTGCCCAGGGGCGTGGCTGGGTCCCCACCGCTGGGGATATCTAAAGGACGTGGGGATGTGGGGTTTAGGGACGCGTTCAGGGCTGGGTTATTCCCTGGGCTCAGTCTCGGGGGCTTTTCCAGCCTGACTGGTTCTGTGACCATAGGACCAAGAGTGACCCCCAGAGATGGCCCATGGTGTGCATGGACACCTGGCTGGTCCTGGTGGCTTCTGACCTTCTCCAGAGCTCTGCCTTCACTTTGCCTAGGCCTGAGCATTGCATAATTTATGCAGAATTTTAATGGTACAGAATCTCCAAGAGCAATGCAGGATTAACAGCGGGGTCTGTCTCTGGCAGGAAACGCTGCTTACAAAGCTCGGGAAAAGAATGGATCCTGGCTATCCTGAATGGGCTGTACACGAGGAGAAGGTGCCGTGTCAAATACGTGCTTTTTGCTAAATGAAATTCTGCATTTCAGTTTTCCACCGAGTTCTGCTCTGTTCCGTAGGGACTTGCGTTGCTCTGTGCCTGTGAGCCTGGGTGGGTGCACAGGGAGGGAACAGGGAGGAGGCAGAGGGTGGGCGTGGATGGGGTGTGGAGGTTGCAGCTGATTTTGGCAATAACCTGGAGAGATCCAGCCCCGCTGTCCTCCCTTCAGTCCAGAGTTAAACTCCAATTTCCCTGAGATGGCCTTGCCCATTCAGATCTCTGAGGGAAAGGAAATCACCTCAGTGCTGTGTTTGCTTTCCAGGGTTTCACAAACCTTTATTGTAGGAGCAGAACTGCACAGCCAGGGAGCATTCACATTTCTGTGCGTTTGGAGGAACATATTTGAGTCTTTAAGGTTTATACCTAAAGACAAATAAAAAGAAATCCATAATATTTCTGTGCAAGTTATTGCAAGTACTTCTTCCTGAGACACCAGAAAAACATTCTGAGACTACAGTTATGAGAAATATTAACTCTTAATCCTGTAAGTGCCGGCTGAAAGATTAGAAATGCAATTGTTTTGTTTGTGTTATTTTTTCCTTTGGTGATTGGAGTGGAGGAGAAATTCAAGCAGGACCATGAAAATCTATGTTGTTAGTTTAACTCCTTTTTCTTTATATTTTTACAGGGTTTGTTATTATAATGCCTTCAGCATCCTTAAATAAGGGGTGCTATAGGAATGCAAAGCCAGGTTGTATTGGGTCGTTATTGACTTTATTGTGTAGACAAGAAAACGGGTGAAATGCAGCTGCAAACTTGGAATTACAGACAGGTATGGATTTCCAGCTCAGGCCCAACTAATAAAGCTTCCCAGGACTTTCAGAATGCTTTGCTGCTGGTAAAGTCAACAAAATCTCTGGAGTCGTGCTGGGGACTTGACCTTAATATCCTCCCTGCTGCTGCTTCCCCGAGCAGGGGCTGTGGCTGCACTGGGATCGCTCCTGCAGCCCTGCTCAGATGTGTGGCGACTTCAGCTCTACAAGAGCTGTAAATAACTGCAAAATATCATCCCTTATGGAGAGGCAGAATAAAAGCTCTGCTCATTTACATCCTTCTTTTTCATTCATTTCTGGCTCTGTCTTTGTGCTCCGGTTTCTGGAGCACGGTGATTATGTTCGTGTCTGTGCTGAGGCTGAAATTACTGATTGCTTTTACAGCTTCTCTGCAGTGGGTCCTGCAGACAGCCGAAGCTAATTTGGTTGTGTCTTGCTGAGGACTCTCTCAAACAGACTGAAACGTAGCAGACATGGATGTCATCTGTATTAGGGGTGTAAAATTCCAGCTGGGAATGGGAAATGGGAAACCTGTTATGAAACGGATATACTGAGGATTTTTAAATGTACTCTGTGGCCAGGCAGTGACAGCTGATGCAGAATCACTCTTCCAGACACCTGCGTGGAAAACTTCTGCGCCGTCAGGGCTTGCCTCCAGGGCAGAGGGATTGATGGCACAGAAAATCTCTTTGGAAACTGCCTCAGGTCAGGAAAGTCAAGTGAGATCTGACCCTGGCGTCAGAGAGGGATCTTCTCTTAGCCCCGGGAATTCCCCCGCTCCAGAGCTGGTCTGTAACTCAGCTCTGCCTCCTGCTCCCAGCGCCGCATCTGAAACTCGGGGCCTGCAGAGGAAGCTGCTGCTGCCCCAGCCCTTCAGACGCCCGGTGTTAAGTGGTGTAATTCTGCAGAGTAACGCCGTTGTACCAGATCATTTTAATGTTCTTTACTCCATCTGCTTCCTTAAGGCACTGAGTTCCCTGGTTAATAATCCTGGCCAGGTGAAATATGGAAGAAATGCTGGATGTGACCCTTAATGTTCAGTTCTCCAGCATTTTTATTGGCAAACTGAATTTCTAAAGGCTTGGAGCTACAATATTTTCTATACTTGAAGCAGCAATTTCCCTTCTACTGTATATTAACAGCCACATAGTAGCATTTTTATTCTGTGCTGGGGGATAAAATGACTCGGACATTTTAATAACATCTGGCAAATCATTTTCATTTTCCCTCTTATATGATTAATAATGGTCTAGATAGATATGTAGATATCCTCCTTACTTACTGTGTGGGTTCATGCATATATAATGTAATAGGGAGATGGGACGGATATAGAAAATAATAAGCAACAGTTTGATGGGTTATAGTCCAAAACTCTAATCTGGGCAGTTAAAAAACTTTGAGTGAAATGTTCTGGGATGGGAATGTGGAGTCAGTTCTGGATGTTGCAGTTTCAGTCAATCACAGCCCCGAGTGCCACGGCCAGCGTTTCCTGAGCGGGGATGGGGACTCCAGCCCAGTCCCTGGCAACTCTTTCACTGGAGAAATCCCTCCTGATGTCCACCCCGAGGGAGTGAGAGCCTTTTGAGACACAGGGCTTGGAGTTGAGCGTGTCACTGAGCACTGGCTTGAGCAAGGGCAGCTGGTTGTTTTGCTCAGTCGGGTCTCTCATGGAAGTTGATATCCATCAGATAAATCCCATCAGCGTTGCTGTGAAGCCACAGTTATTCGGGTTTGTGCGGTGCTCAATACTCCTGTGCAGAACGTAGCCGGGTTTATGATGGTGCCGATTTGTCTTCAAACTCTCGTGCTCAATAGATTTGCCCCACAGCCACATTTCAGTGTGAAGTGATTTTCTGTGGTAATAATGGAATTATTGCAGATCTGTACCTCTGCATTTGGACCTTTTGATTCATTCCTGCTCCTACCTTTGCTCCTGTTTTTCCTAATGGCAACAGAACCTGTTCCACTTAATAGGATTTTCCTTCTGCATGATTGCCTGACTTAGACTGACTTGTGTAGCAGTGGCTGGAGGTTTGTCCCTGGTCTGGAGTAGCTCAGCAAGGAGTTTTCAGGTGCTCTTTCTCCCACTTCCCTCTGGTATTTGCATCTCGTTTTCCTCTCTTCTTTGTGGTAGATTTTTGCATAGTTCCTTGTC
Organism: Pomatostomus ruficeps; assembly: GCA_013400735.1. Lineage (NCBI taxonomy): Eukaryota > Metazoa > Chordata > Aves > Passeriformes > Timaliidae > Pomatostomus > Pomatostomus ruficeps. The sequence goes on along the minus strand of VYZT01018080.1, from coordinate 133,020 downwards.
CAGCTGCACCGTTGTGATAAAATGGGGATCTCTGCTTCCACATGGGCACCAAGAGCAGCTCACAAAACGCTCCTCACTCACCTGTGAAGGGTTTTTCTCCAGTGCCAGTCTGCAAGCACAGCATTACAAACGTACCCTGAGTCTCTATTCATCACGGCTCTGCCAAATCCAAGATTTAAGATCTAACTTGGTAAATATCAGCGCTTTGTTTTTATTCCTAACTGTGTTCCCAAGGCCAGCTGAGGGGTTCAAGCTGCCTGCCTGCACAGCCAGCCCTTCTCCAGTATTTATTCAGTGAAAGCTGCAGCCTGTACCGGGTAATCCCACTGTAATATCAGCTCGCAAACAATTTTCTAAAGCATCTTTAATGTACAGTGTTACTGTACCCAGAGGTGCGGGAGAGCAGTATTAATGCAGGCATGATAGTTCTGAGTGTTCATACGAGTCCTCCAGGAATAATAAACAGCTTGAAATAACAACCAGCAAATTCTCCAGATGCTTTTTATCCATGTGTTGGCAACTGTGTTGATTCCAGATCAATGCAGGGTATTAAGACATTTATATGATTGAGCTAAAAAGCTGCCAGGTTCTACAAGCATTGGGCTCGTAAAAAATAGGAGAGCTGAGTACAGCCAGTGGTGTTCTGTTCATGAACTGCAGGAGTGGAGCTTCCTGAGCACAGAACGGACAGTGGGAGGGGTTGGGGTTCATTTCGCAGGTGCTCTGGGCAGCTCGAGGTGTGTGTCACTCACCCAACCCCAGCATTTGAACGTTGTGCTTTTATAAAAGGAGGCTCCTGGTGGTGAGCACGAGTCGTTCCTTGGCCAAAGGCACACAAAACCTTTACTGCAGAGGCAGTGCCAGCAGAGCTCAGAGCCTGCCTGCCAAAACAGCCGCTGGGTTTGCTTCTGTCCTTCCTGGGCCAGCAGAGCTTTGGGCTTCTGGGGGTGCCACAGCCGGGCACCAAGGACGTCTCTGGGAGTGGTGAACATCCAGAGCAGGGAGTGTCCAGCACAGCGAACATCCAGAGCAGGGAGTGTCCAGAGCAGGGAGTGTCCAGCACAGTGAACATCCAGAGCAGGGAGTGTCCAGAGCAGGGAGTGTCCAGCACAGTGAACATCCAGAGCAGGGAGTGTCCAGAGCAGGGAGTGTCCAGCACAGTGAACATCCAGAGCAGGGAGTGTCCAGAGCAGAGCAGTGGGTACCCAGAGCAGTGAACATCCAGAGCAGTGAGTGTCCAGCACAGTGAACATCCAGAGCAGTGAATACCCAGAGCAGTGAACATCCAGAGCAGTGAGTGTCCAGCACAGTGAACATCCAGAGCAGTGAGTGTCCAGCACAGTGAACATCCAGAGCAGTGAACATCCAGAGCAGGGAGTGTTCAGAGCAGTGAACATTCAGAGCAGAACAGTGAGTACCCAGAACAGTGAGTGTCCAGAGCAGTGAGTATCCAGCACAGTGAGTACCCAGAGGGCTCCTGGCACAGCCAGGTGGTGCCTGGGCTGGTGCCACAGCCCAGAATCTGGACAGAGGAGCTGACCTGAGGATGGTGAAGGCCTTTGGAGCCCGCTGTCATTGCCTCTGTAGGCGTTTGGATCAGACTGTAATTTTTGATTGCATGGATCAAACCCACACATGGTTGATAAACAGAGTTTCACCGAGTTTTTCTTTGAAATCATTTGATAATATGAATTTCCCATGGCAGTGTAAACCCAGGTAGGACATTGATGCAAGAGCCTGGGGAGTGGAATGGGCTCTGTTCAGCTCTTGCAGCCCCACACTTTTAGTGCAAGAGACATTGCACAGAAACCTCGAAGCTTTCACATTTTTGAGATGTTTTCAGATACAAACCGTTTTCCTGCAGATGTGTCTGCAGCTATGGGTGTTTAGAAGCTGAAAATCTTGCCTTCGTACCTTTTTTTTTTTTTTGAAAATGGCTTTATGTACTTCTTGGGCAAAACATCACGAAAAATGGGAGGGGTTTTGTTGCTTTCTGTTTGTATTTAACATTGCATGTGTTTCAGAATATTCTGGAAACTCACACAAGTGCTGTCAGGTGTTTGAATTTCATGTGTTTCGCTTCAAGGACTGTTCAGTGTGAATGCATGTTATTTGTTAGTTATCATCTCTTCCACTTTCTAAAAAGTTTGTCAGCAAGTTAGGAGATCTGAAAGTATTTCTTTGATTTTATTGACCTAATTTCATTTTTAATTGCCTTTTCGGTTGAAATCCAAATGAGGTAATATTCATCAAATAGAGAGAGAAAACAAGCAAAAGAATAGAGACTTTACTTTTTCGCTTTTATGCTTGAATCGTGATCAGTATAAAATACTTTTAAAAGTGGATATTAACTGCTTCAGAACTCCCAGGCTTTCATGTCACATTAAACCACTTCTTCACAGGAATGCATTGCACGGCTTTAGCTGGATGCTGCACAGAGAAAAGCTTTCTAAACATCATCACCTTTCTGTCCCAGGGCTTATTTCTGCAGCCTTATTCCTGCGAGATTTACTCACATGAGTAATCTCATTGCCTTAAATTGAATCCTGCCACGAGTAACAACTGTGTGAGTAAACCAGTGATTATTTTTATCCCTTCTTTTGAAAACTGAATTAGAACTCTTCCCTCTTAAATATCTTCCCAGTGTCTCTTGCATCATTCAAGTTCCCCAGCACTACATAAAATTCATTACAACTCAATTATAAGGCTCATTAGGTAGGTAGTGGCATTTTGGCTATCTTACCAAGTTGTGAAACAGATTCATTTATTACCCATGGTATTGTTAGAAGCAGAATGGTACAATGAAACCAAACACAACATAAAAGACGGTTCAGAGCATAAACCCGTGGATCTTTGCCAAGAGAAGGTTTTATGTAACCTGCTCTGAAATCTCGCTGTGCGGCGTTCCTGGCTGGAGCACCAGGGGAGAGCTGTCCTTGGGAGGCGATAATGAACTCGGAGCACCTCTGACAGGGTGTCACTGCGCGCTGCCGTGTGCTGCGTGTCCCTTTCATCCCTTTGTTTATCCGGCAGGGAGAGGTGTATCTGCCTACCTGCACATCCCAAAACACCGCCCCGCTCTGCTCTCCGCGTTAATTAGCCCGGTTCGCAGGGCGGAGTGCTGGCAGCAGCACAATCCGTGACAGCGACTCACACTGCTGAGCCCTGCAGAGCCAGCAGAGTCATTTGTCCTGTTCCAGGCAGCCAGGGCTGTCCCCAGCCAGGCTGGCATTTACCAGCATCCAGGTCTTTCCTTGGTGCATCCCAAAGCCGGGGGCTGCTGCTCCTTTCCAGCGCGGAATCTGCTGCTGCAGGGACCCTGCCAAGTGAGAGGTTTGGAGCCAGGGTAGCTCTTGGATGCAGGATCCTTTCTGGAGCTGGGTATTTCTCCTGGATCAGTGGCTGCATGTGCTTGTCAGTGTTCTGGTGCAACCATCACGTGCAGGTCTGTGCCCCTGACGCCGACCGTGGCCCACCCCCAGTGCCCCGGCAGTTGTGGTGTCACAATCATGGAACGATGGAATGGTGTGGGTTGGACCTTAAAGATCCTCCAGGTCCAACCCCCCTGTCCTGGGCAGGAACCTTCCACTGGACCAGGCTGCCCAGAGCCCCATCCAGCCTGGCCTTGGTGTCCCTTTGTTAACTTGAACAGGAGCAGCAGAAACCTCAGTTAAGGGTTTTTCCTTTCCCTGTTGTTTCTTGGGTCAGTTCTGTCAGGACGTCCACGTCCTGGCTTAAATTCTCCTCCAGTATCCCCAAGTCACCAAGTCCTTCACAGCTCCGAGCAGGAGGTGGCTGTGTCAGGCAGCTCAGGGGCTCTCAGCAGTGAGTGCCTGCACGCTGGGTGCTGCTGGGGACCTGCAGGGAGCAGGGAGGTAGCCGTGCACACAGCAGGATACCAGCTCAGCGGAGGCAACCCTGAGCTCTGGGCAGTGGTTTCTGCTGGAAGGAGACGTTTCAGCAGCCACGGTGGGTTATGTGGTACCAACAGTTCGCTGTACATTGTGCATTTAATTTTAAATATCGCAGATATTGTTTAGCTCTTTTCTCATGAACTCTTGGTCCAGTGATCTTGAGTAAAGACCACAAATCTATACAATCCCATTGCTCTGAATGCTTCCATGTTCCCTTCCCACTCCCGTGGTGAGGTGCATGGAGCTAACACTTCACTTTGGCCTGAATCCCACCCTTGAATTCAATGAAATTCAGCCTCCCTGTGCCTTGATGTTATGTAGTGAGTCTCAGCATCACGAAGCTGGAACTCCTTTAGGTTGTACTTCCTTCACGCAGAGACTGACTCAGTTTGTTGTATTGTTTGTGTCTTGATGAGTCTCCCTATGATACAACAACAGATGGGAAGTGACAGCTTTGAACGGTTCAGAAACAGGCACGTCCCCAGTGCTGACTGAAGGCCTCCTGAGAAGGGATCACGGGGAGCCCTGACTCACGCTCCTGTTGCAAAGGTGAAACCATTGCTGAGCTTGTCACGGAGCGTTTGCTGCTGATTGCCCACGACATGAGTGCTCCTGGGCCTGAGCGAGGCCTTGCGTCAGCCTGGCGCACTTCACCCCCTGCGCGGAGCGAAAGGTTCCTCGTGCCCAGAAGAGAGCAAAATGCCACTGAGCTGTGAGGAAATCAGACAAGACTGGTCCCTACTCCTCACAGCGCATCTCCTCATGCAGCAGGGCTCGGGGAGTTCCCTGCTCTCCCCGCTCCATGGTCACAGTCTGATTGCAGCTGAAAGCTCCCTTCCACCCCAGGCGAAGGGTGTGCTTCCCTCTGGGCACAGCAACAGTGGGTATTGCCAGGAGTGAGTGCCCAGGCTTTTCCCATTCCCCTGGCAGGACTGACCAGGCTTTTCCCATTCCCATCCAGCAGTGCCCAGGCTTTACCCGTTCCCATCCAGCAGTGCCCAGGCTGTGCCCATTCCCCTGGCAGGAGTGCCCAGGCTTTGCCCATTCCCCTGGCAGGAGTGCCCAGGCTTTGCCCATTCCCATCCAGCAGTGCCCAGGCTTTGTCCATCCCCATGCCAGGAGAGCCCAGGCTTTGCCCATTCCTGTGCCAGCAGTGCCCAGGCTGTGCCCATTCCCATCCAGCAGTGCCCAGGCTGTGCCCATTCCAGCAGTGCCCAGGCTTTACCCATTCCTGTGCCAGCAGTGCCCAGGCTGTGCCCATTCCCTGCTGTCAGCCCGGATGACAAGTGCTGTGCTTGTTCTCTGCTCCCCCTCGGTGGCCCAGCAGTGAATCTCCCGTGGCCTGTCAGGGTCCGTGTCCTCTCCGTTACTCAGAGCTGAGTGAGACGAACGTGCTGAGTAGCGAGAGTGTGGGAATTCCGGTCAGGCCGTGTGGGAGCGGGCAGGGAGCTCATGCAGTCACACACCCTCGTCCGCAGATACTCCTGCAGCAGCACTTTGAACTCGGCTTTTGATGTTTAAACTGCAGCCCTGCTCCCACAAATCTCAGATTAAGTGAAGACTTTTATAACGTCTTTTCTTGCGTGATCACTTCTTGTGCTTCCTATTTGAGAAGATAATGGACTCTGTAAATTCTCCTATAAGAGCACCTGTGTCAGTGAGAAACCGTGCCCCAGAAAATTAAATTCTTCTGCTGTATTAAGTGTTCGGATTCCCAGCTAAAGAAACCTTCTGAGTAAAAGCTACTCAGGGCATGGTTTCTCTATTAGCAAAGTGCTGTATACACTAAATTATATCGTGTGGCTGCCTCCAGTTTAGATAAGCACATAAATGAGATGTGCTGAATCTACTCTTTTCACAGGCAGCAGTTCAAACTGGGTGTTGCACTGCAGCTGAAACTTTAAAATGGACATTATTCATATGAATGGGAGTAGTTACCAGTTAATGCTCACACCTCGATCAGGAAAGTAGTGCTGTTGAAAAAGTCAAAATTTCAGCAGCCTCCTGAAATTTCCTGCTGAATTGGGTGATATAAAGTTTTGAGAAGAGTATTAAAATAATACAAGGAGAATATTTATTATTCTTTCACCTAATTGTAAGACATTTACCCCTTTAGCTGTTCTCCCTTCAGCTTTACTGGCAGACAGAAAGGTGTGCTGTGCATCGGTGAGCGCTGCTCTGCTCTGGCAGGATCATTCCAGCCCTGGGGGGTCAGCACTGCGTGTGAGTGGGGTCTGAGGGACCCTGCTCTGGCTTAGCCCTCACACCGGCTGATGGCCACAGGGCACCAGCGCTGTTCAGCCTCATCTCACCACGGGACCACGGGGAGCCGCTTGATCTGCTCTGTGAAAGGCTGAAAGTCTTCGGTGCCTGAAGCAGCGATGTGAACTGAGCTGTATTTCGGTTGAGGCACCATCCGTGAGACAGAGTCCTCGTGGTTTGTGTCTCTGATGTGGTTCTTGGTCTTCAGACATTGTTTTCTTTTAGTTCACTGACTTCGTATGAGTGCACAATCCTGGTGCCAAGAGACCGTCCGAGTCCAGGCTGAGGCAGAGAGGGGTTTGTTTCTGGATCTTGACTGTGTTTGGCCATAGTTTAAGGTTTGAGATTAAAAAAAAGTAGATTTGGTCTGAGATTAAATTTCTTAGATTCTCTTGAGATGCTGAGATCAAACGTGGGCAATCCTAAAGGAATTCCTTTGTTTGGAGCTGCACTTAAATCAGAACAAATTATAAAAGCGGTTTAAGATGCAGAGAAATGGACTCTGAGTATGACCATGGAGCTCTGATGTTCTGCTTCTCTGATTTTGATCTTCCCTTATGCCAGCTAAGCCTTCATTTAGTGGGTTCTCTCTTGGCTTTCTGGAATAAATCTAACCCCAGCCAAGCTGCATGGCACCGAAATCTCTTGTCACTGGTCACAGGCAGGATGTGCAGCCTCAAAGCTGAGGAATTGAAGGAATTGTGCTTTGCTTTAATTTCAGCACTATTCTACCAAAAAGCAGATTTGCTGTTCGTGTAGGTAAGACAGAGTTATGGCAGCAGGCTCGGGGTGTTTTCTGTGCAGGATCCCAGCGTGGTGGGGCAGTGCTTGGTTGTGTGGTTGGCAGGTTGGCGCTGGGGTGTCCCTGGGGATTTGTGTCACTGCACAGCCCAGGAGCGGGTGCTCAGCAAATCCTCAGTGCAGAGATCAGCGTGCCTGGTGTCTGCCTGCTTGGGGAACGGAGGAAATCACTTTTAAAGGCAGCACAAATACTCCTCCACTGCTTCACCAGAGCCTTTTAATCACCTGCCAGTCCAGCATTCCCAGGCACGGGGCAGCACTGGAGCCCCTGGGCTCCGATACCCAAGGGCTCTGCTGCTGGCACGGGGCGGCAAACGGTGCCTGGCACTGCAGCTCCTGCATCCGTCCCGAGGAGCTGCAAACCCCTCCCGTTCCTGGCAGAGCTTCAGCTGATGCCAATGGACACGGCCTATTTCCAGACTGATCTAATGAAATCAGGGAGACAGCTGAAAATCGTAATTAGTCCGGCACTTGGGCTGGGATTTAGCTACAGCTGACACGTTCTGCAGAGCGCTCATTCTCCTCCAGTACTGGGAGAGTTGTTACTGCATCAGAGCTGCTGCTCGTGAAGTCCAATACTGCCTCTGGTCCTCTTCCTCTCAGCACATTTATGAGAATTTTTGGTCTTTCTGTCTGTCTTTCTTTCCCACCTCTCAAGTAATAAGGAACCTTCCCTGCTCAGGTCTCAATCAGCCTGCACACCAATTAGGCTAATTGGCAACACATGCGAAACACTCCCTAATTACAGCTGTAGAAGTTTTCAGAGAACAACCTTGCTGCAATTTTTCCTTCAATCAAAATATAAAAAGCAATAAACCCCCTGCAACTCTTAACTCTTCCCTGGGAAGACTCTTAAAATACTTCCAGGAGAACTTGTTCAAGCGCCTCCTTGGCTCTGTGGCTGCTCAGGGCTGTTGGAGCTGGCACTGACAGGCGGACAATTCCAAGGAATTTCCTCACAGGAGGTTTTCCCATGAAGCATTCGGGCAGGCAGGGATGGCAGGAGAAGCACTGCTGGGGGATGAGGGATTCTGGGTGTTGATGAGCACAGGAGCTGGAGAAGGCTCTCGCGAACTAATTGAACTTCGAGCAGCCTGGGGGTTTTGCTCAGTCCTGCAATCAGCCAAACCATCCTCAGGTGTGCGTGCGAATTACCTGCCGGCCCCGCCCTCAGCCCCTCAGTCCCCGAGCAGCTCCCGGGCTGGGACAGTGCCTGTGGAAGGATGGGGTGTTACATAAACCTGCAGCTCCTGCTTTTAAACAAAGTAAGGTTTTTTTGCTTTTCTTTTTCCTTGGTTCTGTTTTAGTGGAGGAGAATTCCGACTATCTAAATGGAAACATTTTTAATAACTGATGATATCTCCCTTGCTGTTGCAGACAAGGGCTGAGCTGCTTGGGTCTGTGATTGAGGCTGACTTCATCTTTTGTTTGATGTTTTTGGCCCAAGTCGGGGGAACAAGGGGCATCTTCTCCTGTAGTTTGGTGTTTCCTGGGGGCTGGTGGTTTTATGCCTCAGCCCGTTCTGTCTAGCATTATTTCGGCTGAACTGCCTTGCCTTGTTTTCCGTCTCCAAGTGCAGTTCCCAGCTCTGGTCTGTGTACCAAGAGTGAATTGTTGCCTCGAGCCGTCTGGCTGAGGGGAGTAACGCTTGAGCAGGGATGGCACACGGGGGAAGACAGTGACTTCCAACACTCTGGAAATGTCAGACAGTGACCTTTAAGCAGCCTGGAAGGAACAGGGGCACGAGCCCTAGAGGCTGTTCCATGTGAACAGAGGCGGGCGCGGGCTGGTTTTGAACCTGTGGGAACGGTGATTTATTGTGTCTCGGGTTAATCCAGCCCAGGAATCGCCTGTCCTGAGCACAGACCCCCCTGTGCCCCACCGAGCCAACACTTCATCCTTTTGTGAAGGGGAAAAGCAACAGCCCTTTCTCGGTACGAAAGCTGCAGCTAAAGGGGCTGGCAATGTTCAGGGCCCCGGGAGGGCAGGGTTTGGCTCCACTGCGTGTTTGAAATGCCCCCACAGAGAGGGAGGAGGAGTCCTGGGGGTACCGGGTGTGCCCGGGCAGTGCCCAGCTCTGCTCTGGGGTGGAGCTGGGGGTCCTGGTGTGGTCACAGGATGGGAGCGGATTTTTGGGTGCCTCGGGGAGCAGCAGGCAGGGAAATGCTGATACACGGCAGTGGGGATGGGATGGAATTTGGTCTGTGCTGCTGAGGAGGGGCTGCAGAGACCCGACCCTGACACCATCACCCCTGAGACCTCTTCAGCCTGGCACTGCCAGTCCCCAGGGCATCTCGTGTGCTTCCTCTGAGCCCTTTCCTTGCCAAGTTTCTCCCATTTCCCGGTTATAACGAGACCCTTCACCTGTTCCAGGTGTGTCCTGCCCAGCGCTGCCTCTGCACCTGCCCTGTGCCCCCTCCCTGGGCACCTCCAGCCGGGTGCCGGAATTCCCGCAGCCGGGGGACTCCTCACCTGCGCTGAGACCAGGAATGTCCTCGCCATTTGTACCATTTAAAGCGCTCCGCTCTTAAATTTTCCATGTGGCACCTCTGTGAACCATATGTAGTTTGGCAGAACACTTTTAATATGTCATTTTAATGCTTTTGCTTTCCTTCACTTGCCGTGGTTTGTCTTGGTTGATTTATTCCCGGATATTTCCTCAAGTGCCAGGCAGTAAATGTCTGTACATTCTGTGATTTGTTTCATCAACTCAAACCGTTTTTCAGGGAAGGGAAAAGGGGTCTTTAAGTACTTGTAGACTGCACGCATGGATATGCAAAGGAGCTTATCTTAATTTGTAAAACAAGAGATTGTGACATAAATTAGATTAAGTAATCAGTACTTTTCTGTTTGGTCTTAATTATATATTTGTTGTCTTCCAAGTACAGGTTTAATCCTCGTCTTTGTTGTGTAATAAAACAACAGTTGGTAGTGATTTGTGGATTAGGATAAATAGGCACAGAAATATTTGCTCAACTATTTATTCCATTTATCCAGTGGTTTGATTTTTATCCAGCTAGGACAGTGAGAGGCAGCTGGTGTGTTCAGGAACAGCCACTCGAAGGGAAGCAATGTCAAGCTTTAAAGGAACTGCCTTTATTAGGAATGTACTAAATTTAAAAAAAATCAAAATACATCCCAGTGTAGTAGAAAGGCTGTGGATTAAAATGGAGATGCAGAACAGCTTTCCTATGAAAGTAATCTTAAAAAAGTAAGACGAAACTGAAGAAGAAAGGTTGGAGGCTTTAAATTTTTTCTTTTTAATTTTTAAAGCATAACCTTGTCCTTTCTTATGGTTTTATTGGGGGTTTTCCCTTCCCTTTGGTGGTGCTGGGGTGCTGAAAGGTATTTCACTTTAAATTGAGCTAAGAGAGTTGTTTTGAGGTTTTGATTAGTTTAACTTGGCAGCTGAAAAATCAGTTATTCCCAGAGACTGAGAGCGGCCTGGAGGCGGTGCAGCAGCAGGGGTGGGATGGACCCTGCTGGAGGAGATGCGGGGCCAGGGCGGGTCCAGCTGGATGGACCCTGCTGGAGGAGATGCGGGGCCAGGGCGGGTCCAGCTGGGCGCTCTGCGGCCAGACCCCCCCATCTGTCCTGCCCCACCTGGCGGACGCTGCTCTTTATCCTGGAGAGGTTCAGTTAGAGCCCCTGAGCTTTGATCTTTTATTTACAGGCAGGGACGGGGCCCCGGTCAGTGCCACCATCGTGGAACCCGTTCGGTAGAGGGAATACACCTGGATAGGTTTGCCTGCGGTAGGGTTTGCACACGAACAGCGAGTGAATCGGAATCAAACTCATTCAGATGTGCCCATGGAGTCACGCAGGAGCTGCTCACATGTTCCTGAGGATAATGGGCTGGAACGTGCAGAGCTGCCTGTGGCAGGACGCGAGTTGGTGCTCTCGGGGTGTGAGCCTGCTCGGCACCAAGCGCAGCTGTGAGTTGTTTGCAATGTGCCGCAGTTGTTCCTGAGCTTCCCGTTGAATGTTTCTCTCCAGTGCTTCTGAAATCTCCTGTTGAAAGCTGCTCGGTGGGACTGGAATGCAGAACTATTCATGTCCAAGGAGCAGGGGTTTCTAAGCATCCAGGCTAATTGCAGGGCAGGGGAAAATCATCTCGAGCTGCCAGGGGTTCCCGTGCAGCTCCCCTGCAGTCCCTATGGCTGCTGAATATCAAACGTCTCCCCGTTCTCCAGGAGGAGCTGTCCTGCAATTCAATCACCAGAGCAGGCAGCTCCACGTGCAATCCTCCTGGGGGATTCTGGCTGTGGCACCCAGCCACAACATTCCAGTTTCTGGTCAGGCTTCAAGGAAAAGGTGTTTAGCTGAGGTGGGTTTTAATGTGACCTTTGGAATCCACGAGGAGATGTGAAACTGGCTCAAAACCGGCAGAACAAACTCCCAGAGAAGTGCCAAGGAAAACGCTGGAGACTTTGGCAGACAGAAGCTGTTTTTTGGTGTTTATGGGGTGTTGAACACTGCAGCAAAGCCATCGGTACCAGCTCACGTAGAGAGCACTTTCCAACAGCTGTGAGAGAGAATGAGCGTGGTTCGACAAGGTGCAATCATTTTCTGGGTGAGATTTGGCAGATTTGCATGGCAAAGGCTTTCCCCAGACTGAGTTAAATGAGTGCTGGAGAGGCTGGGGAGTTCGTGCCCTCGGGAGGGTGGCGAGGAGTCCCAGTGCTGCCGGCAGGTCTGGACTGTGCCTGCAGTTTGAGAACAGGGCAGGAGTTAAAGCTTTGTCCCCTGAATCCTCCAAGCAGGAGGAGCTGTGGATGGGGGACACTCCCAGGTGAGGAGTGTGTCTGTCCCAGAGATCCCAGGAAAGATGGAAACTCCCCAGTTAATGAGCCCTGCCTGTGTCCCCTGCTGCCAAAACCAGATTGCCCTTGTACCTATGTGCGTGTGTGTGTGTTTATCTTCTCTGGCATCCTCCAATTTCCAGGCTTGTCAGGTACAAAAGGGACCTGAACAGGGACCCTTTACTGTCCTCAGCTCCTTCTGAGGACACACTCAAGTATTTTTAAGCTGCACTTTCTTTAATGAATGTAAAATGAGTCTGTATTTAGTGAAGTATAGCTGGGTTTATTGAAATTCCTGGAAATTTACCGCACATACCAGCGCTCTGGTGTTATTTAAATAAGACTTAAAAAGATTTTCCTAATTTTTTTATCTTGTTAGTGCATGTAGCCATCGAAGATCAATATTGTAATTGTTGGTTGTACAAATTCAGTATTAGGCACAGAGCCTGCAGCAAGATGTAGAGGCATGATATGGATTAATAAAATTAAAATGAATTTTGAAAAATCCCATACTCTGGAGGGGAAGAATGCTCAGCCAGCAGCCACAAACTCTGTGCTGCAGTTCCCAAGCAGGAGCTGGATGAGGGTACAGACCCGTGGGTGTCTCGGGAGGGTCAGCAGCAGTCACTGCTCTGTGCCTTTTGCTGGCTCAGGTGTTCATTTAATGCTTGGAGTTCTTTTTTCCACCCATCAGTAATGGCCTGGTGGCAGAACTGCAGCCTCTGCACGGCCCTGGGACCCTGCAGGGAATGCAGAGGGGATTCTGCAGACTCTGAGGCAGAATCTGCTCAGCTCCTGATGGTCTGAGCGGAGTCTGGGCAGTGTGAGGCTGTTCCTGGGCAGTGTGAGGCTGTTCCTGCACACTCCTGTGTTTCTGTTCTGTTCCTGGGCAGTGTCAGGCTGTTTCTGCACACTCCTGTGTTCCTGTTCTGTCCTGAGCAGTTCCTGCACTCTCCTGTGTTTCTGTTCTGTTCTGGGCAGTGTGAGGCTGTTCCTGCACTCTCCCGTGTTTCTGTTCTGTTCTGGGCAGTGTGAGGCTGTTCCTGCACTCTCCCGTGTTTCTGTTCTGTTCTGGGCAGTGTGAGGCTGTTCCTGCACACTCCTGTGTTCCTGTTCTGTCCTGAGCAGTTCCTGCACTCTCCCGTGTTCCTGTTCTGTCCTGAGCAATCTGGCAGTGGCTGTTGGTGCTGGCTCTGGGGAGCAGGAGCTCCCTTGCAGAAATCCTTTTGCTGAACATTTGTAGAGGTGCTTCAGATGTGCTTCTTCCCCTTGCAAAGGCCTCTGGTTCAGCACACCCGTAACTGCCTCGTCTTTCTGATCAGGCAGATCCTCATCAAGCTGGAGCAGCTTGGCTCGGAGCACTAGCCACAAACTCTGACTCAACACGCCTGACTCAACACTTAGCGAGGCTTTGTTTCTCACTGCAGTGGAGATGCTTGATAGTTTTCATGAAGGGAATGGCTTGGAAATGTGCAGTGCTCTTAGAAATGATGGTGCAGGTGATCTGTCTGCATCTTTGTGCAGTTTAATTTCCTTTATTCAGCATCTGCTGCTGTTAAGTGTACGCTGCACTCTTTAATAATACTCCAGCTCGTTTGGAGTTCTCTTACAAGAAATGAGGAGTCCCCTTTTCACCAAGAAGCTCTTGAGCGTGGTCTGCAGCCGTGATGTCCAAATCAGCTTTCCCTGACGTTCTCACAGGCTCTGCAGGGAGATGCAGAGCTGGAATGCGAGCTGGGGAAGAGGGAGAAGCTGCCAGGCTGGGACCAGCCTTGCTCTTGGAGAGGAATGATAATTTCCCAAGGATGAAACGGTCACAGGGAATGTTCTGAAATGAAACAGGCAGAGCGGTCTGAAATGCTAATAAGGAGAGGACTTAAAAAGAAATCGGTGATTTTGGGCCTTGAAGCCATTTTTCTTTTTAATTTGTTCCAGATAAATGCCTGACTCCTGGGTGCCAGGGCTCTATTTTTGCTCTCCTCTTTGTGACACATCGATTTGCCCTTATCGCCGCTCTCGGGGTACCTGCCCTTTGCAGCGCTGCTGCTGCTGGTTACCATAGCAGGAGGGTTTTTGGGAACTGTTCTTAGTGGTGTGACAGCACAGGGAGGAAGGATGAGGGCTCTTGCTGCTGCAGATGGGCTGGGCTCTTTCATTTCTGATTGTGCTGATTCTCCTCTCCAAGCAAGCAGGTGAAGAGCAATGGGAAATCAGTGCTCTGGGTAAGCAGGGGCAGTTAATTGATGGTGATCAACCGAGGGCTGTGCAGGATGCTGGAGCCTCAGGAAGGGACGGGACAGGCAGCCTGCAAGCCCCCCAGGATGGAAATGATCCCACTCGGAGCTCGTGTGACCCAGTGTGAGTTCCCTGTGCCCACTGGGAGTGGCACCGTTGCCCATTGGCAGAGCCGATCTCTGTTAAAAACAGGCTGAGCTACACCTGGGGAGGGACTCACTCTGTTCATGGCCTGGCTTTAAAATCCTCCCTTCTGAGCATTAGCAGCTTCAGCCACTTAACTGGGTTAAAGCTGCAATATCTTAATTTTTCAAAAGTGAGCATGAAGTTCTATTGGAGCAGGCATCTCCTGTGACATTACTCTCCAGAGCTGAAAATACATCACGCTAGCACATTTCTTTTTTCTAGAGGTTTTGGCTAAAATTATTTCAATTCATAGCAAACTTAGAAGAGCAGAAGTGTTCGGAAGATTCAAGGAGAGCAGCTGAAACTAACTAAAAAGGTAAAATTTCTGGCCTTACTGAAAAGAACCACTTATCTCAATCCCCAAGATACAGCAACAAATTCCATCTCTTGCATTACCAGCCTGAGCTTGCAGCTGGGAAGGCAATTTTCCTAAGAAGTTGTTCCCTTCAATCTACAAGAAAAAGACAATTTACTTTTTTTTTTAATAGTGGCATTATATAATTGATTGGAAGAGTTTTATATCTCATGAATGCTGGATGATTGTGGATTGAAGAGTTTCAAAAATAAAATAACTGTGAGGGCTGAAATCCCAGGGATCTGGCAATACAGAAGGAAGTTGTGGTCTGGCAGATTCCTTCCATTTCCTGGAGCCATGGTCAATAACTTTGATTTACAAAATCTGAGGCACGTTGTCCTGTGGGGATGGGGAATACAGAGGGAAGGTCTATAATCCCTCAGATAATTAAGCACTAAAATAAATGATTAAAAAATTATGAGGCGAAACACTCTGCTAATTCTCATATAAAAATAATGTGCTTTTCCCTGCGGAATGCAAGGGGGGAGCTGCAGTCAGAATAAGGGAATAACAAATTGAATCTGAGGTTTTTTCCCTCCCTCTGAGCTGCTTCTTGGATGCCTGGCTGTGGTTAACGGTGCTTGGCCGAGGTGTTGGCGAGGATGGGGCGAGTTTGGGGTTCCCCGGTGGGGTTTGGGGTTCCCCGGTGGGGCTGTGCATGGGAGGGAGGCCGGGGGCTGCCTGGGCCCAGGAGGGTGACAGCAGCACAGCGGATCCTGCCTGGGGCTGGGCAGGAGGGGAGAGGAGAGCCCCAGCCCTGCAGCCCAGCACCAGCACAGCCAGCCGGGGCTGCTGGGAGCCTTGGCTGGAGAATCATCCAGAAAAACTCCCTGAAAACTTCATTTGCTCTCAGAGTATCTGGAGAAAGAGCAGGAGCTGAGTGCTGGAAAGACTAAAGCTAAAACGAAGGGTGTTTTTTGTGTGAAAAAGCTCAGCAAGTTACTCTTTATTAAAAATGATCTTTATACGAGATCTGAGATGAATTTGGCACCTCTGGGGATCACAGGACTTGAGGCTTTTAGTGCTCTTGCAGTTCACAGTCACGTGTTGATGTCTGCTGGGGCCATTTTCCTGGTTCTTCAGATAGACTTTATTTCCAGTTTTGGGGCTTTGAGTAGACATTAATTAAACTTTTAAAAGTAAGGTTTTATTGCAGTTGTTTATAGGAAGAGGAATTTCACATTTTCAGGATCGGTTTTGTGAAGCTTTTCTGCAATTCTTTCTTCCTGGCCTCTTTCATTCTGAGATTATTCCCTTCTGAGTGATGCCCACCCTTACCCAGGGTTACTTTGCTTTGGTTTGCTGCTGTTTTTAGGTGTTTTTGAGGATTATCTTTTTTATTTTAAGAAGCCAGCTGGTTTTGCTTTTACATCTGGAAAGTTTTCTGCTCCTTTTTTTTACCATCAGTTTGTTTTGCGTTGCGTTAGTGCCCGGAGAGCCTAACCAAGATCACAGCCTTGGGGTTTTCCGTGCTGCTCCTACACAAACAGACAAGTCTGTGCTGTTTGCAGCCCACCCAGACCAAGGGTAAGGGGAAAGAAACAGTAGAGCCCTTTATGTTTTGGGCACAGAACAGCAGCACAGGAAAGGTGACCTGTCGGAGGCTGGGCAGAGTGGGCTGCAGCACCTGAATGGAAGATTCATGGTCAGGAGTGACTGGCATCAGTTTAGGCCAGCACAGTTCTCATGAGCAAATAAATATTTAGGTCAGATGCCAAACAAAAAAATAGAGACTCCTAAAGCATTTGTGAATTAGAGCTTGAGAAACTGGGTTGTCTTTGAATGCCATCTGTGGTGAGTCTTTGTCCCCTTTCTGAATGAGGGTGAGGACTGGAGTTTGCTCTGGGGGAGAAAAAGGCAATTTATTTCATAATTAGGGTGGAAGATGTGAGCACGAAGGTCGGATGTTCAAGCAGGAAAGGTGGTCCTGTGTTTGCATCTGTATTTTTGAGCGGTGTGTCTTGGCTGTGCGGGGCTGGCAGTTCCTAGAAAGGCTGCAGAGCTCGTTCCTTAGCACGAGAGCCTCGGGTGGTTGCTGGCTGGCACTGCTCAGCCTGTGCCCTGCCCCGGGAGAGGCTCCGTGTCCCCGGGCACGTTCCTTGTGTGCGGTGATGGGCGGCCCCCAGGTGATGCAGCTGTGGCAGGGGACAGCAGAGGGTTAGGGAACAATAGGGGCACAATCCTGATGGGACTCACAGAAACCCCTCTGTTCATGGACACAGTGACACAGAAGGGACTGTAAATGGGATACAAACACAGCTCCTGTTGAACTCCTCGAGCCCCAGAGTGGTGGAAAGGAGCTGTTGTGGGAATGGTCGTTGTGCTGTTTGTAATCCAGCCCTGTGCAGGAGCCCATTCAGGGTCTGTGCAGCGCTGGGAGGCTGAGCTCCGAGTGGTCCATCTGCAGCGTTTGGTGTGGGATCCCTGCAGGGGTTTCTGTGTGGGTGGCGCTTGCTGTGCTGGTCTGGTTCAGATGTGCCTGTGCAGTGAGCTGGGGTCACAGGTGCTGGCTGGGTCACTTTGGTCTCTGATGGTCACTGTCTGTTGCAAGGTGTGACCTTTGGCGTGTGTGAACCTACACAAGGTGCTGCTTCAGGCTGGCTGTCCCGCAGAATGTATCATTGTTTGCCGGGCTGATCAGGTAAATCCTCGTCTCTCAGGCCCCCCTGCGTGGCCTGATGAGGTTTATTGCCGCTAATCGCAGCTGCAGCGCTGCCAAGCCCCTCAGTAAAGTCAGCGAGGTTCTATCCCACTGTGAGCCGCAGGTCTGATCCTTTAAACTCTCCTTTCCTTTCGGCAGTGGCTGAGAGTCGAGGGATCCTGGAGAGCATACAGAGATTTTCCCTGCTGCCCACCTACCTGCCCGTCACCTACCGGCTCCACAACGCGGACGTTTCCTTCTTCCTCAAGGAGGCCAACCAGGATATCATGAGGAACTCCAGCCTGCAGTCCCGAGTGGAATCCTTCCTGATCTACAAATCCAAGAGCCCGCCCGTGCTAAACGCCACCTACGGCCCTTTCTCCATCGAGCAGGTTGTGCCCCAGGACTTAATGTTGGCTTCGAACCCCTTTGGCTCCACCAACAAGTTCACCTACAACTGGAAGCTGCAGGCGTTCATCATGAGCACCAAGATCTACCTGAGCAAGCCGCGGGTGCAGGTGCTGTTCTACGTGGTGGGCAGGGACTGGGACGAGCGCAGCCCCTCGGAGCGGCTGCCCTGCCTGCGCGTGTTCGCCTTCCGCGAGACGCGCGAGGTGCGCGGCAGCTGCCGCCTCGGCGGCGACCTGGGGCTCTGCGTGGCGCAGCTGGAGCTGCTGCCCAGCTGGTTCAGCCCGCCCTCGGTGGTCGCTGGCCGGAAGAAGCAGCTGGAGAGGTCGGAGGGGAGCCCAGTGGAGCTGTACTACTCCATCCAGCCCGGGGACGAGCGAGGGGAGTGCACCAAGGAGGACGTGAGGAAGAGCAACGGGATCCGCTCGGGGCGCAACGACATCGACGAGTCGGGGCCTCCCCTGCAGAGGATTGGCAGCGTTTTCCTTTACCAGACCCACGCTGCCCCTTCTTTAACCGAAATGCGATTGGATAATAACATTGTCATCCACTATGCGCCAAAGACTGTCAAGCAAGGTGACATTTTGACTTTCCTCGTGTCTGTTGCGAAGAACTCGACAGAGGATCAGTTCACGCTCAGGTAAGGCTGCTCTGTGCTTCTTCCTTTTTGTTTCTCTGCTCCTGGAAGTCACTTGCTCTGTATAAATTGCCTAACAGTCCATCAATTGCTGCTCTCCAGAAACTGTGTTGCACTTGGTTGAGTCAATATTTCTCATGTTGTATGAATTGTCTGAGATGGGATCTCGTGGAGTGAGAAAGGCCTTTTCCTGAAGCTGTCCTTTGAGGAATGCTTACAGAAATTGAAATGGTAGAGCTGGGACATATCCATGTACTAAGAGGAGATAACATCTAAATTCTTCAGAGCTGGAGTTTGCAGTTCTCCTAATCTCTCACTGGACTCGTGTTGAGATTAATAAAGCTTAAATCCACAGAGTTATTTATAGGAAATGAGCAAGAATTGGGCATCTAAGTAGGATGAATCCCATGCTCCAGCATCTCTCCCCAGTTTGGTGTAAGCCTGGTTCCGTTACAGGGTGTTTGGGGTTCCCATGAGTTACTGATACACCAAACCAATTTCTGGAAATGAGAAACTCCGCGAGGGTGGTGGTTGGTGTTGGAGGTAACATCAGATGCCACGGGGATTGATCCCCCTCACTGTGCCTGAGCACGGAGGGGTTACAGGGGCGGCTCCCTGGGCCCACCAGTGAAATACAGAGAAAGTACCAGTGGAATACAGGACAAGTACCAGTGGAATACATCTGCTCTGTGTGCCCCAGCGAGGGCTGGGCTGGGGCACAGAGCAGCTGGGTGCTGCCTGCAGGGGACATGGGACAGTTTTCTCTCCTTTCCAAGCCTGCCCTGTGTTCCTGTGCTGGAAACGAGGGTTGTGTGGCTGGCGTGTGGGAAATCTGGGTGTGCAGAGATTTCACAGGCTCAGGTTTATCCCTCACCAGTGGCTCGTGCTGCCTCCCCTTGAGCTGGAGGTAAATGTCACGCTCTGGCCTCTGGGGATGAGGCTGATTTGTCTTGGCTGGTTGTCCTAGGAACGGTTGCCAAAGCTCCCAAACATTCCCCTAAAAAGCAGGTGCATCGCGGGAGGGAGCAGTGAACTCCCTGCCTGCACAGACACCGTGGAGGCACCACGGAGCTGGAGCTGTGCTCACACCAGCCATGCTGAGCACCTGAGGTGCTCGGAGCTGTCACCCAAACAATGCCACCCTGCTGTGGCCCGAGACGGAGCACAGGCTCCCTTCTCTGCTGGTTACACATCTCCCACCCCAGAAACCTCAGGGAAAGTCCCCCAGGTACTCCAGGGCTGAAACAGGGACAAGGCTGTGAATGGAACGGGGTTGGAGCTGGGTGGCTGCCTGGGCCTGGAGTGGGGAGGAGCTCAGATGTGACACTGCTGGTCCAAGCAGGAAGAACTCAACCCAGGAATTTTTTCCCCCCTTGCCTTCCCCCAGGGGGATTTCTGGGGCAGTTTGCCCTAAAACCAGAACATTTCTCCTTTGCAAATGTGTGATGTAGAAACTGGTTAACCACAGCCTGGGTGCTGACTCAAGGACAATTATTTCCTTTTCATCTGGTGCATGACAAACACCTCTCCTCAACATATCAGCTTCTCATTTTCTGACTCAGTCTAAGATTTAAATTGTCTCCTGAGTGCTGATTTCAAGCCAGACAATCCCCGTTCCTCACAGCAAGTGCTCAGGGATGGCTTTATTCCCTATTCTGGTGTCTTAAAAGGGTCACATCAGCACCTTAATTTTTTTATCTTAAAAGAGAATTAAGGTAAAAATGTTTATTGTTTTTACTCTGTAAATGTAGAGCCTTAGAAATCTCACTTCAAAGCACCCCTGTTTCCATGAGCTGTAATCCATTAAAAGTGGAGCTCGTTACAACCATGATAATTATGTTACATGTGGGTTTATAAAATTTTCAAAACCCTTGCTTTGTTTAAATTAGGATGAAAACTCAGCACCTGAACTTTTAAGGGAATGCTTCTAAAATGAATTTTCTGGAACAAAAAGGATGTGTTTGAATTGTAGCTTTTTATTTTGAGATCTGAGGTATCATAAAGCAAAAAATAAGCTAAAAATAGGGAGCAGGTATCAGTTCAAACTGAAAAGTGTGGCATTCTTGTCTTAAAAGCATTTGCTGTTACCTTTTGAAAACAAACTTTTGTACCGACTTGCTGTTACTGGTGTTGCTGTTTGACTTTTGATTTCTCCTGACCTGTTTTTCTGGGAGCCCCTGGCTCTCAGGCTGTAACCTGCTGCGGTGTCAGAGCAGTTATAAAATTGTTTAACTGCGCTCCTGGGGAGTCCTGCCTCTCTCTGAGCTGGGCACAGCATCTCTAAGGGGTTTTTGTGGGGTTTGTGGTCAGAATTGTGGGTTCTGTGTTCATCCCTCCCTGCCAGGTTCTCCATCCCTCCGGTCCCTTCTCATTCTGATCTCTCTGATAAAGGAAATTCTCCCTTCCCCCTCCCCAGTGTAAGAAAAGCTGTATTAATTTTTATTTTGAAGCAGTCCATTATTTTTGCTAGTTCTGCCTTCAGTGGCAGGAAGGTTTGGAACTGTGTTCAGAAAGTGAGGCCAAGGGCTGCTGGCAAAATGCTTTTACCATTGCTTGTGCTCCAGTGGACTGGAAACTGTGGCTTGAACAGATGGAAAATATAGGATAAACAGGTCAAAGATGAAGAATCAGACATGCAAAGCAAAAGTAAAAAATTCCTCCTCCCTAGTGAATATTTTTGATTCAGAACTGTTGTGCTTGGAGTGAGCCCTGTCCCCTTTCTGATAGGAGATGGTGTTCAAGGGGAGCCTTCGAGAAACTGCTGAGTATGAAAAGATGTAGGGGAAGTACCTCTGGATTTTATCTTGGGCTCCTGTGCTGCACAAGGAAGATTTAGAGGCGTGAGCGCGGAACTGATGGACTGTTTTTAATTTTATGAGAGAGCTGGACCACAGGAGCCAAGGCCTAGGTTTTGTTTTCTAATGAACTAGAGAAATTAAAAATATTTGTCTTGACTCGGTCTGGGTGTGAGAGATGGAGCAAAGGAAGGAGGTGAAATATGGCTGCTGGGTAAATAGGGAATATTGCTGTGGGCTGAAGGTTTCCACTGGAGCCCTGAGCCTCGGGAACTGGGTGATTTCTCAGCTTCACTCAACACTTGCTTCCCCTTTCTCACCTTCTCGTGTGCTGGTGGCTGGGGAAGGATGAAGGCTCTTCCTTCCCATCGTGGGTGCTGAAAGTTTCCCGAAGTTCCCAGAAAATATTCCAGCCTGCCCTGTTTTGCTGATTTCTCCAGTTTTGTGATACCCACATTGGACACTGAAAGTAGAGTGAGCTCTTTATCTGAAGTGCTTTGTGAGGAAGGAGAACGTGAAGGAGAATTTCATGTCAGTGGTTCCAAAGGCTTTCAGCAATCAAAGCCCCAAAGCTCTGGTGTTACCCAGCTCCTGTTTGCAGCGAGCCCGGGTTCCTGCTGGGCATTAACTCTGTGCTGGTGCAGACATCCCAGGCAGTGTGTGGGGGTGCCGGAGGTTCCCAGACTCGGGAACGGGAGGTTCCTCAATCCACACTGTCCATACAGTTATTTTTATTGGCTTTTTAGTTGTTGTTTTTTTGCTGGGCCCGATAAGCATAACCTTCCATTTTGTTTTAAAGTCAACAGGATTGATACTTTCTGCTTGCAACCTTTGAAATTTGTTTTCCTATTTCTGGAGATGAATCAGCAAAGAAATTAAAGAGCCGGAACTGCCTGGAGCTACTGAGTGTCAGGCCCAGATATATTCATGAGTGAAAAAAGCAGCAGCTTTTTGTTTTACAGTTATTCAATTTAGAATTTTACTTAGTGAATCCTGTGTGAGGAAAGGACTGAAGGTTGTAATAGAAACTCTGAAACCTCTAATACTGGGAGAAAAGGGTTTTTTATGAACTATTTATGCTATTTCTGCATTTGTAAACCCGGGCTGGGTGTTGGACATCTGTAGGTTCCAGTTTTATAAACTGCTGAGAGGCTTTGTGGTTTCCCTGTGGTGTTTTTAGTCTCTCTGATGATAATTGTGGGGATCCAGGGGCCGGTGTGGAGTTGTGGTAGTGAATCAGCAGTGCTTATTGATAATTGGGAAAATTTTCCCCAAAAGGCCCCTCGAGTTTGTTACATGAACTTCTCTTATTTGCTGTTTTATCTAACAATCGATCGATAATCATCCAGCAGACATGAAAGGGCTGCATAAATACATGAGGGGAGCAGAGCCGAGCTCATTAGCACTCAATTTAAACAGCAAGGAAATGTGCACAGGACTGGCATTTTATCCAGTTGCCGGTGTGTTCTTCTGCAGCTGGCTAAATCCAATCTCATTCTTAGCGCTGAACCAAATCCCATCTGAGCAGCAGACACAGGCAGGGGTGCTCGGGAAGGGTCCCAGCCCCAGGAGCTCCGTGATGAGCTGGGCTCCTGCCTGGGCCTCACATTCCGGGGCTGTTTGTGGTTCCCCAGCCCCGGCTTTGTTCCTGCTCTGCCGGACTGAAAAGAGTCCTCCTGTCCATTTGTTACTCCTCCTGGAGCTCTGGTTCTCCAGTCCAACAGCCCTTCCCCATTCTGGTTCAAACAGCTGCTAAAATCTTCTCAAAACTGACTTTTTTCCTCCCTTCCTCTTCTGACTGATCTTGTGGCCTACTTTGGCCAATTTGAAACCCATGAGAGAAGAGGAATTAAAAACCCCCTAAAATCTCTCTGATTCTTTTGAAATGCAACCTCTCCATTTCAGCTGCTCAGTAAAAATGAATTTAATACTTTTCTGTGGATTTTTTTTGTGCCTGCGCAGAACAGAGTAGGGACTTCACAAATTCCCTTTGCTGGTTATTTTTTCAGTTTTAAAAAACCATCCTGGCTGCCTGAGTGGTGGTGCCAGGCCCTGATCTTGTCCCAGGAAAGGCTGGAGTGAAGGTCTGCAGCTCCTTCCCAAGCCCTGGCTCGCCAGGCTGGGTTGTTTCCTCTGCTTTTTTGCATTTTTGGAGCCTTTACTGCATTCCCTTCACCAAGAGATGGTACCACAGCCAAAAGGAATTCTCCTTGGGCAGCGTGACCATAGCAGATCAGGAAGTCTGTATCTGATGGCAGCAATTTTAGAATTCATTTCTCTGCTGTTAGAGGCCGAATATGACTCTGGGTTTTAGGAGGCATAAAAATGTGCGTATGAGGCAGCTTGAGGAGATCTGATCTTTCTTTTTTGCCAAACTTTGGCAAATCTCTTGTTAAACGTAAGGAATGACCAAAAGGCAGCTTTTGGTGCTAAGGAAGCCTTGAGACCTTAGCAGTTTTACATGGAATGTAGAGGTGAAGTGCCCACTCAGGGCAGGTGACCGTGCCTGGCACCAATGGCACCCTGGATTTACCCAGTGAGCTGCCCGAGTGCTCGGGCTCTTTGGGGCTTGGTTTGAATGTATCAGGGGTCACTCTGGCAGGGGTCACTCTGGGTGCCCTCCTGGGCTGGCCCTTCAGCCAGGCCGTGCTCGGTGCCACGAATGGGACAAGCGGCACATGGAGGAAAGTCAGACATTGGAGCCTAAGAGCGAGAGTGGTGTTCCTTTATTATTATTAATTTATTGATGTGTTTTATCATCATAAATGATGCCTGCTGCAGGGTGGCCCGGAGCTGGCCCGTTGGCAGCAGGGCCGAGGTGGAATCACCCCTGTGCTGCCGACTCCTGCACGGCTCCTCCAGCAGCCTGTGGGGTTTCTGCCGTGTTCAGCACACTCCACAAGCAGGAATTAACTTTCATAGCCTGTTTATGAGGTAGTCAAGCAAATATAATTTTCTCCATCTTATGGATGGCAAAATAGCTTCCCTGCATTTCTAAGTGACTTGCTAATGGCCCAAAATTGTCAGGAGCAGCGTGGAGACAAGTGCTTAAAGAACTATTGACTTCTAGGGCACTCTATTACCTCCTGTTGCACTTGCAGATTATATTAAGGAGAAAACAGTTCCTTCTGTTAGAATTATTCCAGTTAACATCCTCTGCCTGAGAATCAAGGCACACTGACTGAGCAGGTGTCAGGAAAGTGAGAGGCAGATCAAGCAAACCATGGCTCCCAGGAGCGGCCTTTGCAGCCGCCTGTCACTGCTGGGTTGGTGCCTTGCAGCAGGAGCCCGGAGCTGCAGTGACCCTCCAAGGCCTCTCACCCTCCCCGAATCCACCCCAGAGCCTGATCCAGCCTGGCATGGAGCTCAATCCATGGCTGGAGCACCCTGAATTCCAGCTGTGAGCAGTGCGGGGATGAACTGGGGTTACTGGGACACCTGCCTGCCCTGCAGGGTCCCTGTCCCAGTCTCACAGGCAGAGACTGGACAGGTTTATTTTCCTGTCCTGCTCAAAGGGCTCTGTTTGCCTCCTGCTCCTCTCCTGGTCACTTGGAAATCAGAACATGGCAGTACCGGGAGCTCCTGAAGCTGCTCTGTTGGGGTTGCTGATCTGGTACCTCAGAATTACTGTTCTGCTGCATTCAGGAGACACTGAGATTTGGCCAGGGGAAACTATTTTTTCAATATACCTCATTAATTTAGGGAGCTGTTGAACATGAGCAGAAATCAGTTTGATTATAGCTGGGGAATACAGGTTTGGTGTTTTGCTGTTTTTGTTGGTGGTTTGTTTAGAATGGGGGAGGTTTGGGGTGCTGCAAATCCCCCAGTTCATGGAATCGATGGCTCCGAGGGTCGTTTTCTTCCCAGAGAACGACTTTTTTCTCAGCGGGCAGCAGGTTAGTGAGAAATGCAGGCCTGTGCAGGAGGGCTGTGATGCCGTGTGGGTGCTGCCCTGCCACCCATCCCACCTTCCCTGGTCATGGGATGGCACCGGGCCGGGCTCACACCGGCAGCAGGGAGGGGAGGGTCTGCTCGGGGGCTCTGTCCCTGAGGTGCGCGGGCACAGACAGATTCATCAAACCTGGGGTGGGAGATAAAACCACGCGAAATCCTCGCACAGGTCGAACCGCTGCGGGCAGTGCGTGCCCAGCGCGGTTGCGGGGTTATCGGGAGCGGGGATTACACAGCCACTACACCATGAACGTGCCCATTCCAGCTCCCTGCACTTCCCTGTTACTGCTGACAAGTGTAGAGCTCGCTTTTTATCCATGTTTTGGTGCCTGAATATGTAGAACATTCTTGTAACACTTGGGGTCAAAGAACATTCTTTCTCTTCCTCTAATGTTCTAGTAAAACATGAAATCTCATCCAGGGAAGGTTTTTTCCTATTTCCAAAGTAGTTTTAAAAATAAAGGCTAAGTACATTGAGGAACAAGATGTTTCATGGGAGGGAAGGTAATCTTTGATTTGAAATTATTGAAATAGTTTGGCTTTTCAGTGTTGCTTTCACATTTTTTAAGGGTAACATTTATCCAGGATGAACACGCTCATCTGAAATGCATCAGGCAAGCTCAAAGTGCATTTTTGATCAGAAAGAAATTGGAGCATTAGTTTCCCACTTCTAACGGCAAATCTCAGCCCTGTTAGATTTTTAAGGTTATTACTTAAACAGGTCTGACAGATCCTTGTAACATCTGTGTAAAGCCACGGTAATAAATTGTCCTGTCACTGGAGCAGCTGCCAGTCTGCACAGCATCACTCATCTGCAGAACACTTTGCTCTGCTGTTTGCTGGTGCCTCCTGGAGCCCGTCCTGCCCCGTGGGGATTGAATCGCTCTGAGCAGAGCCCAGAGACCCTTCAGAGGCACAGTCAGGGATTGAATGGCTCCCAACAGCCCTTCCTTGGCCGCTTCAGCAGCAACAGCTCCTGTTCCTTTTAACAAGATTAGGATGCATCCTGCTCCTCAGGTTTGTGGTTAACATTTGCTGACTCTCAGTAGTTAACTCGAGCTTACCTGAGTTACCTGCTGATCAGCTCCTTTTGGTTTGCAGCCCTGGGCAGTGTTTCACACCTCAGCCCCGTGTCCTGACCCGGATCAGCTGCCCCTCTGCCTCCTGGCTGGTCCTGACCCGGATCAGCTGCCCCTCTGGCTCCTGGCTTTGCCCGCCTCACTCCGGGCTCTGTTTCAGTGCCATTCCCAGCCGGCTGCTCTGCAGTGTTTGCCACATCCCTTTCTCAGGCTGTTGCAACAATTCCCCCCTCCCATGGCATGGAATTCCCGTGGGAACGGAGGGAAGGGGAGCTGCTGTCACAAAATCAGTGTTTGTGCTGCTCGATCCCTTGAACCCCATCACAAGGAACACCAATAGCGATGGCCTGGGGCAGACAGCTGACTGCACAAAGGAATTGATCAGAAGTGTGTTACAGCAGATAGAATCTGTTCTAAATCTGTAACAGCTTGAAATGGTGAAGCTGATCCCTGGAGCTTTGCCTTCGGGATATCTGAGCTGCACAGCCCGGGATCTTGGGCATCGCTGGCCAGGTTGATGAGGGGTTGAACACTCGGTGCAGACTGTGGGTGTCTTTAGGAGCTTCACACAGGATTGATGATGCATTCTGTGCATAGTACATCTAACAGCATGAGCACAGGCCAGAGCTTGTGTTCAGTGTTGGATGGAAGGGGACACATTCGGAGCCCGTGCCCAAACCTGGGCACTGTTGTGTTTGCAGAAGTTATTTGTGAGTGGTCTTTGAG
This sequence comes from Pomatostomus ruficeps, assembly GCA_013400735.1. Classification (NCBI taxonomy): domain Eukaryota; kingdom Metazoa; phylum Chordata; class Aves; order Passeriformes; family Timaliidae; genus Pomatostomus; species Pomatostomus ruficeps. The sequence goes on along the minus strand of VYZT01018080.1, from coordinate 106,228 downwards.
TGAAGGTTCTGACCTTCTGCTGCTCTCCAGGAGCAGAAGGGCAGCTCCTCCCTGTTCTGACGAGCACAGCACGGTGGGTTTGGTCCCGTGCGGGCTGGGCTGGGCAGATGCCCTCAGCCTGTGCCAGGGGCCGTGTTTGGCTGCCCTGGAGCCAGGGAGTGGAGCTCCCAGAACACGATGCAGCCTCTCCAGGGGCTCTGTGACCTGTCTGAGCTGGGGCTGATGGAAGCAGCACAGACACCTGCTCGGAGCTGAGGGAGGGACACTTCGTTTTCTGCTTTTAGTTGTGGTCTCCCCACTCCTTCCCCAGCTGTGCCCGTTGCGCTCTGGTGCTGTGTGCTCGGGGTAAAGGCTTCTCAGCAAAGAGATCTTTGTGAAACTCTAGATCTGATGTCTAAAAGCTCTGAGGGGTCTGGGTTTAAGGACTGTCATCTTTCTGAGCAATTGCCTATTGTAAGTATTCATTTCTCAAGCTAACAGATACTGAAAATGGCTTTAAATCACCTGCTGGCTTTTTCCTTGCTTGTTTGCTGTGTTTATTGTTTCATTTCAGGGATAGGATTTCTTGCATCTAAGTTCTGAACTTTTAGAGTTCATCTATGAAGGCTTTTTCCCCCCTGCAGCTAGAAATGCTAATTGACTTTGATTTATCAAATAAAAATAAAAATAAATTAATTCTGTGTTGAGCTACCCTGTATAAATCATGTCTGTGCTCTAGATTCAGCAGAGACAGTAATTGCTTTGCCAATCCGTAGGTTGGAGCAATCTGTAAACCCAGAAGGAAAAATGTCAGCTGTCACCAGCTGGAGCCATTGTTTGTGGGCAAATCTGAACCCAGAAGGGGAAAGTCAATTTTGGACATTCTCACTGCAGTTCAGAGAGGTGTTTAAATCACCGTCACCCCGCGTGGGAGGGGGCAGGAGGGGAGCTGGGGTGAGTGCACTGCTGGGAGAAAGGAGCTGCCACCAAGAGAAAACCCCAGAGCTGCTGCAAGGAACAACGTGAGCTTGTGGCAGAGTTCTGGGGCGTGCAGGATCCTGCGCCGGCTGGCAGGTTCCAGGAATTTACTGCAAGCATCCCAATAACTCTTGATAATGAAGGAACCGTGGGAATTCCCTTTATTGTGTTACTCCAGGTTCCTGACCCTTGTGTTACAGGGCATAGATTATTTCAGTTAAAAATTCCCAAACCTGCAGAGAAAAGCTTTATGCACGGCTTTGAGATCTGGTAATCATTAAGTGGATAAAGCAATTTGGAATGCCTGAAAAATCTCATTATTTGGCCAGAGATGTTTAGGCTTCCTTAATCACCTGGAGTTGGTGATACTTCTCCGCGGTGAGGGAAGACAGGAGGTGCTTGGCTGTGCACTTTTTGGGAAATAGACTTCAGACCTCAGTTTGGGAAGGCTTTAAAATAGTTTGCTGTTCACCACGGGCCTGCAAATGGCTGAACTAGGACCTGACTGAATAAATAAATTGGCTGCAGGGAAAGAATTGGAAGAGCAAAAGGAGGAAAGAAGAAAGAAGGGCATTCCCCAAGATAAATTAACATCTGTGAAATAAGACACTTGTAAATGTATGCTAATGGCCTCAGTGTTTCCATACTCAATTAAGTAATAAGTCCCGAGCTGGCAATATCCTCCCCAAACATTCATTTACCAAGCAAGGGCTCTGCTGAGGGAGCAGAGGCACCAGAAGGAGCTGGTGTGGGCAGCAGGACATGAGAACGCTGCTTCCCGGGGAATTGCCGCTTTCATCAGGCAATTTACAGCGAGAATTTAGTTGTTACAAGAGTTGCTCTCCCTCTTCATTATGACAGTGTAATTACGACTCCGGTGGCGCAGAATAATTTTGAGAGGAGTGAGTTAGCAGAGCTTGGGTACTGAGTGTTCTCAGGCACTTTGAATACAGGTCCCAGGGCTGTTCTCTGGTAAATAATAATCCAGTGGAAGTTCCCATGGGACAGCAGCCTCCTTGCAGCTGAGCTCATCCTCCCTCCTTCTGTGTCCCACCTCCAATGGGCTCTGTGTGCTGGTTTGTTCTTGCTGTGTGTTATTATTTATCAGTCTGATAAAACCAGCCCAGTTCACCAGTAGCTATGCTGTCTCTGACACAGGATGTACAGATGTTGATTTACAGGTGTTGATGACCTGCAGAGAGCAGCCAGTGTCACTGTGTGCGGAACTGGCTGCGTGCTGCTGGCTGCGTGTCCCTGCATGTGGGAGTCCTGGCCACGTGAATAGACTGAGTTTCCTCAGAGCAGGTGTCTCAATCCCTCTGGAATCCCTTTCAGAGCCCTGTGTAGATGCCGTGCAGGATGCTTGCAGTGGCTCCCCAAAGCCACAAGCCATTTCTGAGGTCACTGTCCAGTCTTTCGCGTTGGCCTTTGAACTCGAACGAGCGCATCTGAGCATGGAAAGAATTCTGAATGCTCTGTGCCCCCCTGGGTGTGTTCACGGGTTTGTGTTTCCAGACCAGCCAGGCACTGTTGGGTAACTGCTCTGAACAGACTCAGTGTTTGTTTGTGTTTGTTCCTCCTCTGTCTCAGGAAAAGCCTGTGAGGATGGCAGGGATCGCTCTGGCCGTGTCAGACAGGAGCTTGCTGGGTGCAATGTGCTTTTTGCAGGGCTCTGAGAGGCACCAAGAGATTCACTGTACTTCTGTTTCTTACGACAGCGTTGGCAAAATCCCTTTCGATTATGGCAGACTTCTCATCCTCACAGTGTGGCGGGTCTGGCTCTTTCTGGCAGCTGAGCGGGGTTGCTGGAGCCTGGGAAGGTGGCTCAGCTGACGCAGAGCTCCCTGCTCGGGTGAGGCGTTCTGAGCCCCAGATAAACGCGAGTCCATCGGAGCATCCCGGGCGCTGTCACGGTCGGGGGGTGACTGACACCTCCCTGCCAGGGGAGCACTCGGGCAGTCACTCGGATCACAGCTTGGCACCCGTGGCTGTTTGTTTCCATCAGTGGCTGCAGCGCCGCACAAAGTCAGGGACCAGTGACTCTGACACCCTGCCAGGGACGTCTGCTGGTGCATCTGGATGTCACTTGGGGGAAAAAAAACCCAAAACAAAACAAACCAAGCTGTGTGTGTGAAATGCAGAATTCATTCATAGAATTGCTGACAAGAAACTTTAGTAGTCAGAGATGCTGTTCTTTGGGGGACCCTGAATATGCTGCTAAATGTGCCCAGAGGCTTTGGAAAAACGAGGAATTATTAGTACGTGGTTCTCTGATAACTTGTATTGCTTAAAACTGAGTAAATGCTGAGGCAGAAAACAGATGAAAAGGACTTTCGCACTTCTGATTGATTTTTAGGTTTCACAGTCTTTCTCAAAAAATCTCTGAGTGCATTTTGCAGCCAAGTGAGCTGAAGCAAGGAGGAAAAGTGAGGCTGAGTTGCCCAGCGTGGAGCCTGCAGGAGGAGCTGATCCTTTCCCGTCCGTGGTGCTCGGTGCCTCCCAGCCCCGTTTGCTGCACTGAGCCCACGGGCAGGGCTTGGAGACAGGTCAGAGACAGTGCAGGGGAGCAGCGAGGGATTTTTCCCTTTTGTGCCTGAAGAGACTCTTCTGCTCTGTTTGCCCTCTGAGGGAGCCAATAGATTTAATATCCAATTTCTCTCATCTGCTATCAGAATGCAAATGTGATGGCAGATGAATATACTTTCAAGAATACTTAACCTAATGGGCATGTAAAGGCTGGTAATTATCAGTTGTTTGTCTCCTCTTGTGTAATTGTGTTCGGTAATAGGCAGCACCACACACTGAGACTTCTTGGGGTGGGCCAGGGACAGATTCCAGTGCAGCTCCTCCTGCTCTTACAGCGGGAACAAAGAAATGTAACACGCACGGTTTATTTCTTCCATTTCCAGTGCCCTGTGAGTACCGGGTTAATAACCACAAGGTAGCATTTAATCCCCCTGTGATCCCAGACGTGTGACGGACTTCTTACACTGCCCGTGCCGCACAGGCGGGGGTGTGACGGGGCAGACAGGGCTTTGTGGCTGCCACAGGAAGGGCGCAGCCTTCAGTCTGGGACCCTCCCCAGCCCCATCGGAATGGAAGAGGAGCAAACAAGAATAACACCTCAGGGTTGTTAGTCCCGACTTTGACAACAATGATAACAGATGAAGATAATGGAGCAGCAGCAGACAAAGTGGATGTTGAGCCACGTTTCTCCCTGACTGCAGCAGTTAAAGCCGTTTGGAACAAGGAGCTGTAGTGGCCTGAGCTGGGCTGGGAATAGAGGCAGCAGTTTATGTTGTAGTTCATAACACAACATTTTTAGTTTTGTCTAAAAGGAGCTGGGAACTCTAATTGAGCCCGTAAATGTAACTCCCCCACCAGTCTCTTAAAAGTTGGGTGCGGTAATCATGGATCTTTTAGCTGAGCAATGTAAAGTTGAAAATGAGCTGCAAAATGTGTTTCAAAAGCTCTGTGTTCTGAGTGATTAGCTCGCACTAAATCTGTGTGGCAGCAGACGATCAGCACCAAGCCCAGCTCTATCCGAATACTCTTATTTATGACTGACCAATATAGACTCAGCTGTCATCACTTCACTCTTACAAGCTGTTTTCTAAATAAAATCACAACTTAACCATATGCTTGACAGAATTATGTAGCAGCTTTAGCGTGTTTATTTTTCACTCTGCTGTGTGCATCAGTCCGCGCTCCGTTTGAGAGTCTGTTCTTTATGGCTGTTGTAAACTCAGCTGGGCCATTCACACCCCGGGGGTATTCACAGAACATCGTTTACAGCCGGATTTGTCCAATGCCGCTGCAGAGGAGGCAGCACTCGGAATCCTTGGGAGATGCATTGCCCTTCCCTCACAACAATTACGGCTTCAAGGTTTGGGATTTAGAGAAAAGGGTTTGATGTACCTGTCTCTTTTCCCCCTCTTATTGGCAATCGATGTTTCTTCCAGGATGAAGCAGGAGCGGGTTCTTCAGAGGTTGGGCTTCTCTGGGGCTGGGCCGGGGTCGTGGTAGGGACGGGTACACAACACACACGCTTGTAATCTAAGGACAGAAAAGGTTTTTTATTTTTCTCTGCTGCTGCTTTTGTATCTTTTTTGGTTGCTAGCAAACAATGACAGAATTGTTTATAAACACCATGATTATTCAGATAGTAATACAAACGGCTACACAAGCAATCAGTTACATACAAGTTTCTTCTTGTACATTCTTGAAGTTTTATCTCACGAACTTCTGTTCCTTGAGAACAACTTCTTTCATTAATTAATTTCTTAGTTATCACTGTGACTTCTATTGTGACTGCAGTTTCTCACAAATAAATTTTGACTGTCTTTAAGTCAACCTCTCTAAAGCTTTCAGACGAACTGTCAGCCTCATCCACTCCCACAGGCCAGCACCAAAGCAGGGGCTGGGTGCCCTGCTCCTGTGCCAGTCACTGAATCCGTGGGGAGTTTGGCATCAGCTGATGGGGAATGCAAACCTGGCCAGCTGCCATGCACAACTCAGCAAGCTGCCTCCAGATCTTTGTGGCTCCTAGGGAAGGTTGGCTTGAACTCAAAAAATAAACATAAACAGAGAGAAGACAAATGTACATCTTTCAATTCCAACAAACGGGAGTTCAGTCCGTGTCAGGGTTGCTCTGCGTCCCTGCGGAGCTGGAAAGGGAAGCTGTGAAGCCAAAAGAACTGAGTGTCCCAAATGCTGCTGGAGATGGGAAGGGGAGGTGGTGCTGCACCCAGGGGACGATGACACCTCGTGTTCGGTCACCTGCGCACTGCGGGGGGAGCCGCGAGGGGACAGCAGCTCTCTCGGAAGCAGAGCTCCAGTCTAGAGTTCTACCTGGTGATAGGGAATTTAAAAAAGGTTTAAATAGAGAAAGATTAATGTGGTGAAGTGACAATAATTTGAGGATAATAAAATGCTTGTCCATACTGGACACGGTGCCGTCTCCGTTCCTTTGTGTGCGCTGGGCCCGCCCTCCATTTTATCTTATGGAAATGAGAGCTACCTTGTGCTGCCAAGAGTTGTACTCGTCTCCGCTAAGCGCTAATTAGTAACTACACGGCAGAGCCCTATTTTTAATGATCTGGTAACAAAGCAGGCAGCCTTGGACAATGGCGCTAGAACAGGTCCCTTTCTCTGCCGTGCCGGCTGCCGACAGCCCAGGGAGCGTTCCCAGGGAACACCAAGCCCTGGAGAACATCCTGGAGCTCAGGGGACCCAGATCTGCCTGGGACAGGGGCCTGCAAGCCCAGGGAGCGTTCCCAGGGAACACCAAGCCCTGGAGAACATCCTGGAGCTCAGGGGACCCAGATCTGCCTGGGACAGGGGCCTGCAGCAGGGACAGGGAGAGGTCCGTGCACACGGGATGAGCTCAGCTAAAGCAAATCCCAGCGCAGAGTTTGTGTTTCATTGAGCCAGCTTGGGGAAGCTTTAGTCCCTAAGGAAGCGATAGATGTGGTGCCTCCTGTTCCCATGGGAAATCTATAACATCAATTATACACATCTGGTTTTGAGAAGTTCTATTGAAGTGTTCAAAAGTTTTACAAAAATGAAATCTGTTCTGGAAGGGATATGGCTTATTTGGAGATCTATTATGGATGCTGAAAATGTTCCCAACCTTGAATAAATCATCTCACATATTTTTAACTACCTGTCTAGGAATCCTGGAATGAGAAATAGACATAATAAATAATAGATTGTGCAGACCAGGAGCAAATATGTCTATTGCACCCTTTGATTTCCAAACGCATCCTGCTGAGCAATGCCACGTGGTTTAAAGCAGCTTTCCAATATTCCCCAGTGTCTCAAACGAAACTTTGTGCAGCGAACCTGAGCTCTGCTGGGTGCCCAGTGCAACCCAGGGGCAGTTTCTGGCAGTGCCAGTGGCAGCTTTGCACTCCAGGGCTCTCAAGTCAAAGTCTTTTCTGTTCTGCCAGGCCTGGAGCTGGTTCTGGAAGGTGCTGCTTCCACAGCAGCTCACAGACGTTTGAAGATGCTCCTGTTTGTGGCAGTGGCAGCAGCCAGGATTTCTGATGGGAATTCTGAACAAGCCAGAAGGAAATTAATGGACTGAGAAGCTCCCTGCTTATAAATAAATGTCATGTTTTTATTGGGAGAATGCTAAAAGGAAAAGCCCAGGAAGGAGAGACAAATGATGAACAGGGCCTGGAGATGGTGTGGGGAGCTCTTCAGGGATAGAAATGAGAGTGAGGCTTGCGAATCGCTGGGCTGGGATGAACATGCAAAAGTGGGAGTTTTCTGTGCTCAGGGAAATGGGATTTGCATAGTCCCTGAAAAACAACGGAGGAATGCATTACAGAACTGCAGGATTGGTATAAAACTGAGCAAACTTCCTGGGTGCCGGGATTCCATCTCATCCAGGGCTTCTGTGTGCCAGGACAAGAGACCTGCTGTGGCTGATCTCTGCTGCTGTGCACGGCCTCACCGGAACCTTTTGGCATCTCCAGGGTGGTGCAGATAATTTCTCCTTTCTGTAAATGTTGCTTTCAAAGCAGCAGCACAGAAGGGCCCTTTCCCTCAGGCCTGGCTGGCGCCCTGCGTTACGTCCTGTACCCGTCACTTGGGGTGGGATGTGGTGCAGCAGTCCCAGTTTCTCAGTTTCTCTCCCCAGAGTGAGTGACAGCGTTGTGGCAGGAGCGTGGCACAGTGGGGACAGCAGAGCTCCCTTCTCTCCTCCTGCTGTTCCAGTGCAGGGGAATTCTCTGCTGTGGTGCCATCAAAAGGACCAACAAAGGAGAGCGGGGTGAGGCTCCAGGGGCAGAGCCAGTGCAGGGATCCCAGCAGCTCTGATACCCTCCCAGGCCGAGGAGTTTCTCTCTGTCACTCTTGGCTTGATGGAACCTCCTCGGTGACCTTCGGAAGCACCAGATCCTGATGGGACCTGAGGTGTCTCTGCTTTCCAAGGGACTTCACAGAACACAAAACTCGCGAGGAGAACATTTAAAGTCTCTTGCGGAAATGAATTCTGAGCTGCCTTAGACCCAATTTCATTCAAATCAGACGGTGCAGATGAGAGCTGACAATTTGCATAGGCACCGTAATTTGGAGAGGGCGTGCAGAAAAGCTTTTTAAATCCACGTGGAGTTCATGTCCTCAGTCTCTGAGCACGGGTTAAATCCAGGAACTTCTGCATTCTTGGTCCCTTTTTTTCCCTTGACTCTCTTGTTTGCTCAAGTCCAATTATTCAGAACCAAAATATCCTATTAAACCACGGGCTAAGGAGGCACACTGCAGCTGTGTTGGGAGATGGATGAACACCTGAGAACGTGACTCTCCCACATTGCTGTACTATCATCAGCTGGGGCATGTGCTGCAAATAGCATTGTGACCAGGTTTCCTTTGAACTGTGAAAGAGACGTGAATTATTGAAACAACGAGCTAAGGTCTTATTTCAAATTGCATTCCATTTCTTTAAATGATATTTTGCTACAAATTCCTGGTTTGTCTCATGTTGCATTTAAGGTTAACGAGAGCTGCCCCCGTGCTGGTGCAGAACACACACGTGTACAGGGATGGCTCTGTCACAAACAGCTCCTGGAGGGGCTTCAAATTGCCCTTCAGGAGGGCCTCCCAGATTGATGTTCTTTATTTTTATTTTCCAGTGTGTACCCTTTTAGTAAATCTCCTCCAGCAGTCACTCCCAGACTACCAGGCGGATATTTTTGGAAGAGGAAAAGTTTCTTTATTTAGCAGAAATCCTTGGGGCTGGTTTATTGCCCCTTGTCCCTCCAGCTCCGCTGCTGTTGCAGATAACCCTCCCTGGCCCTGGGACTGGACAAAGAGTTGGGTGAGACTTCAGTGACTGGTGGATTTTTTTTCCCAAACCAGCCCAGTTACATCAAATAGTTCTCAAGTGTGTTTGCAGTATTAGCAAATAGGGATTCCTAAAACACATTAGGAGGTTTTTGTCACCGGGATATGCCTGAATTACAAGCTTTGCCATGGATTTTGTGCAATCCTAATGGGCTGTAATCCTGGTAATACGACAGGTTAGTGACTGAGATTACTAAAATATTTATCCCTGGCATCTTTCCTGTTTCATACATTTGTTTTCTCTCTTAAGGGAAAGCAATACATTGACAGAACACCAGAGATATTTCATCGGTCTCTTATCAGCAGCCAGCACTAAAGCCAACAAGGAAGGCTGGGGGTTTTGAATAGCGTTTATTGCACTGGTTTTCTGTATTTCCTGACAAAGTTCCAAGAGAACCTTTGCAGCCACACAGAGGAGACTGACGCTGCTTTTTTCATTTTATAACAGCCTGAGTTTAAACATCTTTGTTCCCCCAGCCCCACACTGCCCTTCTGCAGCTCTGCATTGTCCCTTGGGGTCCCCACTGTCGGAGCTCTTTCTCCCCACCCCAGCACGCTGATAAAGAATAGATTTAACCACCGTTTGGGGAGAAAACAGTGATTTTCAGAGTGATTGCACTGTGCACGCATTTTGTGCAGGAGAAACTCCAGCTCCAGGTGGGAAAATGTTCTTTATGAAGCAGATGTGTGCCTGTCCCCTCTCTTGAGCCCATTAAAAACCCCAAACCCACTGAAACAGCCCAGCAGGTGAGGGTGCTGCGGGAGCCACGTCGGCGGGGTGTTTGGAAGCTGCTGCCTGTGGTAGCAGAGAGCTCAGCGAGGCTTTGTGGGGTTTCAGCGCTGTGAGTTTTAACCCCGTTATCCAAACACCAACAGGGGGTGTTCTGCCAGCCTGAATTCCCTGAGGTGTGGCTCTGGGTCCCAGAGAGCGCTGGGGTTCTGCAGGGGCTGCTCAGACCAGACCAGGCTGCAGGTCCCAAAGCTGCTGCTGTGCAGAGACCCTGGCTCAGGAGGGGGACGGGGTGAGCACAGAGGCTCTGCTGCTGCTCCAGCTCATCCGGGACAGGGAACAGCCCTAAACTCCTCCTTCCCAGCCCTTACAGGGCTCCCAAGGTGAATGTGTTACCCTGAGCTGTGAAATCCTCGCTGTCCAACGGGAGCAGGGGTGTGCCTGAAACTGTGCCTCACCTTGCTTGCAGTTTAAAGAATGAGGGGAAAGTCAATGTTTGATGAACTTACAATTTCAGTTATTTTCCCGGGCTGTTTTCTGCAGTTTTCCTCTCTGCATCGTGGTTTCTCCAGCCTCGTGTTCCATCACTCCCAGCACTTCATCACCCAGCCATTGTGCTGGTGCTTCACCTGCCTGCTAGAGCAGTTTTTTTTCTGCAGAGGTTTTGTCCTGCCAGCTGCCAGCCGGGGATACAGCCTTTCTCCTTTCCAGAACAGCTGTCCGGTGGTCACTTCTTGCTAGAGAATTTGAAGAAGTGGCAAATGATGTAGAGCGTTAATAGTTTTGGCTGATGGCTACTGGGCTTTTGCTGCAGAAGTAAAAAATGCCAGTCCTTGCCACAAGTCACATTCCTGCCTGTCTGCTCATTAAAACTTTTAACCCCTCTACTTTCAAAAGAGCAAATTGGCACCGAGAATTCTGATGTGTCAAACCTGGTGTGCAAGGCTGCGAGGTTTTAATACAAAAGAGAAGACAAATCCATGTGCACTTGAAGTCTTGCTTGGTCCCCATTTCAAGCTCCCTTACTCTGTTTGGTGCTGTTTGACCACTGGTGAAGGACGGGGGGTCTCTCCCACGTGCAGGGCTCTCATAACAATTGTGTGCTGGGACAAGGAGCCCCTGGCCCTTCTCATCTTCCCTGCATTGAAATGCACAAATGGAGTAAAGCAGTCCAAGGATATTCATGAAGTCTGAGGCTGAGAGGAGACGTAATTATTATTTTTTCAGGGTTTCTGTGTGGAGAGGATTACCAGCTGCCTTTGTGTTGCTGCAAAGTAGCTCTGCCTTGGAGAGCCATCAACAGGGAGGGGTTTGTGTTATTCCAAGTGATCTCTTCTGCTTGCCTGGATCAGCCAAGCCTCTCTCTGTGGCTTTCCATGGCTCTTCCAAGATTAAAATCACAACGATAACTGTGCTCTGCCATGCACAGGAGTTAACTGCTGCAGCTGGATACTGGCAGCACGGCGTGTGCCTGCGTTAAGGGCACAGAATAACTCTGAGCAGTGTCATTTTGGTATTAATTGAACTCCCTTCTGCCTCAGTGCCTTCACTGAGCTGTGGGGCTTTGCCTGCAGCAGAACTCCTCACTGCTATTTAGCAAATGTTGCTTTGCTGGCCGCTCGTGCAGATGACAGAAAGGTGGTTAAATGTGTCACTACAGAGGCAGAGTGTTCAGCCTGGGTTTTCTGTCTATAACAGAAATTCCTATTTGAATTGCTCACTGAAGATCTATTTTATGCCAAGAGCAGCTCTTTGGAGCAGCACAGGCTTTGTTCCCCGTTGAAGGATCTACACCCTTTATTTACACACGTCCTTTTCGTTTCCTTCCCTGCAGGCCCGGCTGTGCAAACCTTGGGTGAAGGCAGCGGGAGGCAGTGGGGCTGCTCCCAGGAGGGAGGAAGTGCCTTTGCAAGAAAGGTTTTGCAGGCTCGGGGTTTTTGCAGCAAAGGCTGCTCCGTGCCGGGTTTCTGTGCCTCAGGGGCTGCTCTTTGAACATCTGACACCCGTGTGTGTCATTGAGTGAAGGACAGGCACAGCACAGAGGGACCAAGGGTCCTCTCAGGCTTTGGCCAAGCTCATGGGATGGTCCGTGAGCCTCAGTGGCTCCTGTGCCACCCCTGGGGCGAGCTGCACACAGCAATGGACGAGAGAATTCCCGAGAAAGAGAGCTCGGTATTCACAATCTCTGTGATGTCCAGAAAATGATTTTGTCTGCAGCTGTGAGAAGTTGCTAGGGAACAGAGCGAGCTCGTTGTTGCTGATGGCTCTTCGTTAGCGCTGCCGAGCCGCGTTCCCTTCCGCTGCTCCTTCTGCATCGGGATGTGACTTGGAAATGCCTCAGAACTGTCCTGCTGGGCGAGGCGGAAATAAACTTCTTAGTGAAGAACCCTTTTCAGGTGACCTCCCAGCACCAACCCCTTCAGCAGGAGCACTGGGAGTCTCCAGGTGCCACCGCGAGGGTCCCAAGGGGCAGGGTCAGTGTGGGGCCCTGGGGAGAGCACTGGGCTCACAGAGCCTTTGTTGGGTTCAGCCCCTCCCGGAGAGGACAGGAACATTCTGGAGGGGTTCTTGATGTTATTTGGGGTTGCTGGTACATTTTAGCCTCAGCCTGGAAGCCCTTGCTTTAAGATGCACTCCTTGTCACTGGGCATCAGGCAGTGGGGGAGTTCGGGGGGTGGCTGCTTGATGAACCAAAGTCCTTGTGTTCTGATTGCCAGCAACATCCCTGTGCTCAAGGCTTGGGAAAAGGTCACTGGCCAGGTCATGGCTCTGAGGCAGCGTCTGCATCCCTCAAAAGCTCGTCTCCTGTTGTGTGACTTGGAACCAGAGGCCCTGTGCCAGGCCCTGCTTTGCAGATAAAACCAAGGAATTAATCTTACCCAGCCCGTTGCTTCTTGGGCTGTGTAGAGAATATGAAGGTCTGGTCCTGTAACCTTTTGGAAAGCTCATGGTGCACAATTCACCAGCTTTTTCTTCTTTGTTCTGTCTCAAAGTTCTCAGCCAGTTTAAGGGACTCAGAATAATTCCCCCACTTGTCGCATTCCCCCTCAGCATCAATGTATGTCTGTCCCCATAACCACAGAGAGAGCTGTCCCCCAGCTCCTGGACAAGGTTCTGTTATTCTGTTCTCTCTCCCGCTCCATCTGCAGTGGGTGCCTGGGTGATCCAGCACTGCCCTCACCCCGGGGGCTGTCCAGCTCCAGCTTCCCTGCCGTGCTGGCGGGGCTGTGGTGGCTGTTCCATAACGTGCTGCTCACCTGGCAGGTGGGGCAGATGGCACTTTGTTTTCCCTGCACAGAGTGCCCAGCGCTGTGCTTTGTTTTCCCTGTCTTTTCTTAAATCTAAGTCTAATTTTAAAAAATTGCTGGTTGCACAAGCTGTGCCGTTAGCAGCTTTGCTGCTGTTTGGCCAGGAGCGAGAGGGATGTGCTTCATTGTTTGCTTTCTTACAAGCAATTTAGAAAGATTTCAGACCCTACCTAATATTTTTTGCATTTATTTTGGAACAGTGGTTTGGAGCAGTCCACAAGGCTCCCAACCACTTTAAATCAGCAGGCAGCACTATTTATCTTTGCCTTTCATTTTTGTAAGCAAACACCCTCCTGCACACCTTGAATACAGAAATGTTTTGTTGTGCTCAGCCTGCTGTCCAGAGCCCCGTTCCTGCAGGGCAAGGTGCTGCTGGGGGCATCTCCTCCTCCTTCTCCTCCTCCTCCTCCTGCTCCCTGCATCCCCCCAGCCCGGAGATGGAGGGAGCAGGAGGGGCACAGCCGGGCTGCTGGGCAAAGCACAGCCAGAGGTTTATGAAAATCCCATTTCTGATCTTTCTGTCACGCTGGGAGTGCCAGGCTGGCTCCTGCCGGGTCCCTGGTGGGGCACAGAGTGCTGTTCTTAGCTCGAGTTTCTCTGCAGTTCTGTTTCCTGAGCCTCATCTGAGTCAGGGTCTTTCTCAAAAACATTCCAATTCTGCTTCCCACCGAGGATGTGGCCTCTGCTGCCTTGTTTGGTGAGTAAATAGAGGTCAGAGCTGCAGACTCTGTATTTGTTTCTGCTTTAAATTGATTTGTATGCATCCTTCCCGTTTGGCTCTCCAGAGACCTGTGTGTTTTACACCTTGCAGAACATGTTTATAACAAGGACTCGGTGTTTGAAAGGCACTGGAATGAAATCTGAATGTGTGTCGTGTGTGCAGGTACCTGCACCTGGGCCGTGCACTCAAACTTCAAGCGCTGGAGGCACTTCTGGCAGCCCACGAGATACACGTTACAGAAAAATCTGTTTTATTCAACTCCTGGTATGCACTATTCAACTTCTGAAGCCTAAATAGGTCTTGTGCCCTTTCACTAATTAAATTTGGTTATGAATCCACCTGGGCTATGTTTTTGTAATATCTCCATTTGAATGAGGGTGGCTTAGTGTCTGTGTGGAATGGGTTTTCCTCCTGAAATGTTAATTAGATGAAGAATGTGTTATGCTTTGGAAAAGCTGCATTGCAAACCCATAGATAAACAGATTGATTTAATTTTAATCTGCTTTCATGGTGATGCATAATGATAACTGGTTTCTGTCTCACAGGGCTGAAAACCACAGACCTAATAAGGGTTTGTGGGTATATCATACAGCTTTAAATAGCTTCTGTTGTGCTAGACCGCTCGCCATAAATTATTCTAACTCCATCAGTATCTCAGGGAGTCCCGACTCTCTTCTGCTGCGGAGTTTCAATCAGTGGAACTATTAGTGTAATCTGAAGAAACTTCCAGGCATCTTCTCTGAAAACAACTGACAACACTGGTTTGTACATCAAGTATTCAACGGGGAGAACAGAACAAAAAAAGCCTCGCAGAAGCCAGCTCTGCACATTAAATCACAGCATCAAATCCTACCTTTCATAAGCTGTGCCAGAGTTAATTATGGAATTAAACCCAGACATTCAGATGGTTGTACGAAGGGCCTTCGTCCATGACCTATTTTCTGTGATCTGCCTTTGCTGCTGGGCTGAGGAAGGAGCAGTTCCCTTCAGCCAGTCCTGCAGCAGCTGGTTTAAACGGGCCCTTCTCAAATACAGCTCCTTCCACTGTGAGAGTTCCAACTCTACAGGCTTGCTCCTGATGGGGAAATAATTTTGGGGTTTAATGGTTTCCATTTCTTCAGGGGTTCATGATAGATCCAGATCCAGACAGCCTTTGCATGCTTGGTTTTCATCTGCTCACAGCAAATCTGCCTTGACTCTGACACAAACGGGCTGAGTTGTGCCTGTTTGCTCAATGACAGACACATTTTATTTTTGACTGATGTTCCAAGAGCCTCTTTCAGGCTCAGATTCTGTCCTATATTAGCTTCAGCCAGAAAAAGCAGCGAAACTGCAAAGGGAGGCAAAAGAAGACTCTGGCCTTAAAGGGTATAAATTTAGCGTCTCCCTAGTGCTGTACAGAGACTGGAAATGCTGGGAACACAAATCCCAGCCGGTCCTGCGTGCGCTGGGGAATGGTTCATTTGGGCTCATCTGCTGAGGGCTTCTCAGCCGCGTGTGGATTGTGGCCCAAGGTGGATTTTCAAGGAGACTGGCAGGACAAAGGGCTGGCTGTGCGCTGAATTACCCCGGGGGTTTGTTCTCCCAGGAACCTCGGCTTCCTGCTGCCCCTCTCACTGCTGGCAGCTCTGGGGAGCTCTCCAAGGTTCTTCATTCCCACTCCAGTGCTGCTCCTGAGCTCACCAGCTTCTCTGGCGCTCACAAACCTGTCTTTCGTATGTTCTCTTCATTTTGGTACTCCAAAATGGAAAAGAAATTCTGTCCTGAAGTAAAGCCAGGGAATTTGTTGCTGTTTTCCATTGTTCCTGGTATTTTTGGGCATTTGAAATGGCTCTTTGAGCACAGAGGCCCCGGGGAGGGGAGGAGGTTGTGTGCAGGAACATCAGGATGGAAATGTCAGCCCGAACTGTTCTGGTATCCAAAGGGCCTCATTTCGGCACCGTACAGCTCCAGCAGGGCTGGGAGCCTGCAGAGGGTGCCCGCATTAATGTACTGACGGGGATCAGTCTGTGCTCACTGGCCAGCCAGGGACAGCTCCCGGGGGTTCTGAGCACAGCTCCAGCAGGGCCGGGAGCCTGCAGAGGGTGCCCGCATTAATGTACTGACAGGGCTCACTCTGCACTCGCTCGCCAGCCAGGGACAGCTCCAGCAGGGCTGGGAGCCTGCAGAGGGTGCCCGCATTAATGTACTGACGGGGATCAGTCTGTGCTCACTGGCCAGCCAGGGACAGCTCCCGGGGGTTCTGAGCACAGCTCCAGCAGGGCCGGGAGCCTGCAGAGGGTGCCCGCATTAATGTACTGACAGGGCTCACTCTGCACTCGCTCGCCAGCCAGGGACAGCTCCAGCAGGGCTGGGAGCCTGCAGAGGGTGCCCGCATTAATGTACTGACGGGGATCAGTCTGTGCTCACTGGCCAGCCAGGGACAGCTCCCGGGGGTTCTGAGCACAGCTCCAGCAGGGCCGGGAGCCTGCAGAGGGTGCCCGCATTAATGTACTGACAGGGCTCACTCTGCACTCGCTCGCCAGCCAGGGACAGCTCCAGCAGGGCCGGGAGCCTGCAGAGGGTGCCCGCATTAATGTACTGACGGGGATCAGTCTGTGCTCACTGGCCAGCCAGGGACAGCTCCCGGGGGTTCCGAGCCCAGCTCCAGCTCAGCCAGGCTGGAATTGCTGCCGTGGTTTCAGATCCCACGGCAGCACCTGGCCCCACGGCAGCTGATGTTCAAGCGTGACATTTAATTCTGGTCTGCAGAGGACCCTGAGGAGCTCCGGCAGCTCCGGCTCGCTGTCTGGGGGTGGCTGGTTCTGCCCTTCAGCCCCTTCCAGGCTCCGTGGTGCTTCGGGAACTACGGACGAGAGGTTTCCAGCTCCAGGAGCAGCGGTTTGTTGCTGGGTCAGGAGGGGATGGTGGGCAGAGCCTGGGTGAGGAGCAGGCCGTGGCACAGTCCTCAGCACAGATGGGCAGTGAGAGGTGCCGGGCGTGTGCAGGGCAGGGCTGTGAGCACTGGCAGGGTTCGTGCAGGGAGTGTTTTGCTGCTCACTTACATCAGTGCGTTTGGTTTGCAGTGAGTGAAAATGGACCGGATTTCTTTGTTTCGTGCCACGCGGAGCTGTGGTCAGGTCCATTCCTGCTTATCCTTGGTTTGGAATGGGCTGGTGGGGGAAAAGCCTCTTCCCCGCTCCTGCTCCCGTCCCTGCTGTCCGAAGGAGGTGGCACTGGCAGAGGGACGGCTGCTGCCATCCTGCACTGCCCTGCTCTCTCTCCAGTGCTGGGTTAAGGTCAGGCTCTGGGCAGGGAAAAACACTGAGGAGAAACAGAAATAGCAGCCCCTTGAGTCATTTCTGCAGTGCTTTGGGGAGACGCAGTGACAAGGCACACGCAGAGGCTGCTGTGATGTCTGGAAGGTGCCCGGGAGCTCTCACAAATGCCCCTCTCTGCACACAATTTATCTGCCACCTTCTCGTCGCCACTGGTGACAGGATGACAAGCAGCGGTAGCCGGGTGTTAACAGCCTCCCTTTTCTTGTTCTCCTTTGATGTTGAAAGTAGCTCGCTTTCCCAGAAGGACCGTGAAAGGTTCCCACAGATCCTTGCCCTGAGCACTTACAGCAATAAAAAACGAGCTCCAGTGTCACGGGTCTGAAGCATCTTTCTTTGGAGGCGCTCAGGGCTGGGGTCCGTGTCTGTTTGCGCTGTGTTGGAGGGGATGTGTGGTACCTGGGAGCTGCAGGGTGGGCAGGATGGGCAGTGGGGTGCGAGGGGAGCCCGGCCGGGCGGGGTGTCCGTGCTGCGGTCCGTCCTCGGCGTTGGTGTCCTGCCCGTCCCAGGACAGGACTGGGATCAGTCCTAGGGCAGGGCTGTGATCGATCCCAGGACAGGCTCTGTGTGATCCCAGGACAGGCTCTGTGTGATCCAGCCCAGGACAGGCTCTGTGTGATCGATCCCAGGACAGGCTCTGTGCGGTCCCTCCGTGGACAGGCTCTGTGCGATCCCTCCCGGGACAGGCTCTGTGTGATCGATCCCAGGACAGGCTCTGTGTGATCGATCCCAGGACAGGCTCTGTGCGGTCCCTCCCGGGTCAGGGCTGTGCCATCCCTCCCCTGCCTTTCCCCGCGGTTCCGAGCCCCCTCTCCCTGGCTTTCTCTGTGCTCCCCGGAACGCGGAGGTTTCTCCAGCCAGCTGTTCCGCTTTCCCCAACACTTAAGGAGCGATTTCACAGCCATTCCCAGCCCGCAGGAATGACACGGGCTGAAAGCTGAGCGCTAACTGGTTGTAAACTGCCGAGACTGGGAGATGCTAAACCAGACACTCGGATAAATGAGAGGGGACACTGCCTGCATTTTAATTGGAGTTGCAGCCTCCTCCATCGCCAGAGTAAACACGGTGTTTAGTGGGTCGCGGGATAGCATTGGGAATCGCTATCTTTATGCACTGGGGTAATGTATTTCCTTGATTTCAGCTGTGATGTATCGATTCTGGGAGTCCGTTCTGTGCGGGTTTTTTTGCTGCTCCCTTCCCTTGGTTTGTACCCTGTTAGCACTGACGAGTTCGCGGGGATTGCGGGCTCCCCAGGGCTTTGTTTGCCGTGATTGATTCGGTGCCAGCGCCGAGCTGCTCCGGAGCCTCGGTAACTGATGCGCCGCGCTGAGCCAGAGGTGAATAACAGCCAGGAAGGTGTTCAGCCCGAGGGGTGCTTGTTTGGAAAGAACAACAACCCCGAACCGGCCGCCACTGAAGTGTTCATGGCCTTTCCTTCCTCCTCTTTACCAAACTCCGCCCGAAGCCCGGGGATGGGCTCGGAGCGCTCCAGGGGCTCCCCTGCAGCGGCCCGGCCGCGGGGTTCAGAGCAAACTGTGTGGTACCTGGACTGATACCTGCGAGCAAACACAGGGAAAGCTCTGCCCTGCAGGGTGTGTGTGCTGCGGGTGACAAATCTGACCCGTGCTGAACGCAGAGGCTGCCGGGGAGCCCTGGAGAGCGGCTGAGGGGTCACAGTGCCCGGGGCAGCCGGACACCAGGACAGCTCAGGACACACCCCGGGAAATGTCTCACCCAGGCTGGGTGGCCTTTCCCTGCCTCCCTCCCCGAGACATCAGAACTGGGGTTTAATTTCCTCTGCTTTGACCACTGATCTCGTGTCCTGAGGGATGTCTGCTCCAGCAGCAGCAACTGCACCTGCTTAAAATTCATGTTGTGAAATCAGCATAGCAGAACTCGCTCAGAAATTGGCAGCCTTGGTGTATTTGTTCTTCCAGGTGTGCTAAGGAAATTGCAGCCACTGCTATTGAGTTAGTGGTGGAAGGAATGAGATATAATCCTTTTTGTTCAAGACAGTTGAAGGAATCCTTTGGCTTTTTATTCTGAAAACATCTGTGTGGATCTTGTCCTTCAAAGACTTCCTGAGCAGTTCCGTGCGGGGGCAGCGCTGCCGGTGCTGGTTTCACTGCTGTGTGCATCTCTGCGTGGCAGCAGCTGCTCAGACAAAAAACTCACGTCCCTTTTTGGGGGTTCTGCCCGGAACTGAGAACCTACCAGAGCCCTGAATGCGTTTTGTGGATGAGATTTTAAGAAAATAAAATTAAATTGTCATTTCCTGACACCCCAGAGATGAGGCTTGACCACAGTGGGTTTCTTGTGAACACAGGAACCAGAATTTAACAGCACCAGGGACTCCTGATTCGGTGATTTGGGCACCGTTACATTTGTACCTGGGGGGTAATTCAGCAGTGCCCTGAGGTACATACTCAGAGAGAGAAACAGGATTAGAGAACGCAACACCTGATCAGAGGAGTTCAAACAGATATTTGAAAGTGGATCTCTCTCCATGTAAAGTCCCTCTTCTCCACTAATAACTTCTTGTTTTTCTTCTGGTCATTCTTCTAACCTGCAAACGCAGAAGTGTTGTGCTGGCAGTGACAACCAGAAATTCCCCCTCAGTAGGAGCCAGTGCAGCTGTCACATGGGAAGCGTTCACCATATGGCTTTTTCTGTGTCTAACCTCATGCATGGCAACAGAGCACTGCAGAAATCAGCTGCTTTAGGAAAAATAATTTTTAAAAATAAATATGTTTAAGTTCAGAGCCGACAGGCCAATTAAACCCAACAGCATTGAAAGCAAATGTTGCAGACCCAAAAAGCTGACGAAAATTGGAGCAAAGATAAGGAATGTGATCTTGGAGTAAGCCAGAGAGGGAGGGGGAAAAGGGCAGATTTTCTGTGTAATGAGGCCTCACAATGGCTCTTCACTCCAGCACCCAACTCTCTTCTTTTGCAACAAAAATGGTGCTTTCTGCTCCAGTCCAGTAACCTGGAGCCGGGGGAGAGCCTTGCTGTGCCCACGGTGAGGGGAATGGCAGGGCAGGAGCGAGGAGCCTGCTCCAACCATCCCCGCCCTGCCCGGGGCTGTGACTGCAGCTCTCATTGCCGTTTGTCCCATCACATTTGTGTCTGGGTATCACTCCTTCCAAATACGGACGTCTTAATTAACGCTCCCCTCTCCCTCCTGGTCCTGCTGTCGAGCTCTAATGAGCGGCGGCATTTTCCGTGGGACAGCCATGAGACCCTGGTGAAGGAACGAGCAATGACGGAGCTGCCATTTCCTCTCTAACGGTGAAACATCTCCCCGTTCTCGCAGGGCCAAGGTGAAGAAAGGGCTGAACGTGCTGGGCGTCAGGGCCAGCAGCCCGGCCCTGTGGGACGTCCGGGAGAGCGGCGATTACACCGGGAAACACGCGCCGGCCGTGGTGCTGTGCCAGAGGAGAGCGGCCGCCTCCGAGAACAGGTATGTCCTGGCTTTTACTAATAATAACAATAATAATAATAGTTAATAACGGGTGTTTGTCCTGTCCAAAACACCTGCCATGGTTTCAATAACATTTCCTGCAGTGCACGAGGAGATGCTTTGGGAAAAGCTGTGGCTTTGTTTCGTACGGCTTTGCTCAGTCCCACGCGAATGGGACCCAGCCCTGGTGCTCAAAAGGAGTGAAACCCAGCAGGAAACGCAGTTGTCACAAATTACTTAGAAGAATTTGTTTTGTATCTTAAAATTTTGTTCAAATGATTTGATGCCAGACATTATAGTCGGGGGTTTTTATACGGCTGTTTGTGATGGATGTTTTTTGTTTTGGGTTATTAATTTTACTTGGGGTTTTCTTGGTGGGTTGGGACTTTTTTATGAATTAGTTTGGGGTTTTTCTCTTCTTTTTGTTTGGGTCATTTGTGACTTGTTGATGATGTTGTTGTTGGTGAGATTTATATGAATTCTTAATCTGCAGAAGGAAATAGATTTTCTGTTTTCCATTCCCGTTCTGCAACATTGACCTGTCTTAAAATGCCTTCATCTGGATGTTCCTTTTTTAATCACAACTCTTTGGTTTAATGAACGCATTTTTATTCATTGCTTCTGGGACTGCGAGTCAAGTGCGCATTTGTGAGGCCCTGGCTGCGTTTGCTCTGTGGTTGGCATTGCTGGTAGAAAACTTTCCACGTTACATGTGGGATTCACGTGTGAAATCTTGCAAAATCTAATAGGTTTTTGGGGATTTATTATGGGGTTTATAATATTTAAGTGAATACCCTCTGAACCTAATAATTAGGAAGTTCCGTCTCCTTGCAATCTGCATGTATGGAAACACAAGAGGAAGGGAAGAATTTCCCTTTGTAATCATGGCAGGAATCTCTTTCTCCTTTTAATAACTCAGATTCCTCACAGTTCCTTTGCTGTAGTACCCTGAATTTTCCTCACCTGAAGCATTTATTGTTAAATACCTGACTGACTGGCATTGTCAAAGGAGAAATGTGTGTGTTTGGCAAGGTGGGAGCTTCCTGCTGCCGAGCTCTGGCTGGCAGATTCCTGCAAATCCCCGTCCAGAGGTGCTGGAAGGAAATATGAATATTTTCATTGACTGAAATGGGCATTGGATCAAAATCAAAGATTATTTCAGCGATGAGTTTTCCATCACACTTTATCTTGTTGGGCCCCTGGAGTGCATTTGCCCGATTTCTCTTCCTCAGCAGGAAAATATGAAGCAGCCTCGTGGGGGAATTGAGTCTTGGCAGCTGAACTTCCCCTCGCTGTTCATCATTCAGTGGCAAGGCTTTAAAATGACCCCTGGTACCCAAAAATATAAATTGTTATGTCATCTTCCATGCGGTGGCTGTGGATTCTGTGCAGTTGCACGTGCTGAGTGCAAACGTTGCTGTTTATTGAAAGGAACGTGAGCTCACACACAGCTCAGACTTTACTGGAGAGGAAATCCAGTGAGGACGAGGTGTGTGTGACTCTCCTGTAACTCCTGCTTGGATTCGTCCCATCCCAGCTCCCAGCTGACACTTTGTGCTTTTCTCACTTCTGAGAACTTCTTCCTCGCTCTTTGTAAATGAGTGCAAAGGATTTGCAATGCATTACCCAGTATTTTGTTTTCCTCATTAAATTCAGCCGCATCTGTTTAGCTGTGCATTTTAAGAAGCAGGATCAAGCATTACGTGGGGAAAGAGAGAGCGCTCTGCAGCTTCTGGGAAATAATTTTATCCTTATCTGGCCCTGTCTGATGTCCCCAAACAGGCACAATGGGTAACAGTGAAACGTTGGTGTCCCTTACTGAATCTTTCCCTGCGTAGTTCATTTAGGAATTGCACAAACTCTGTTTGCAGATTCTCTGATTTCTCCTAAAACCAGAGGTCTGCTCACACGGGTGCAAAGGTGGCAGTGTTAATTAACTGCAGATTCGGTACCTTTGTGCTGCTGATAGTTTTACATGGATCAGAAAATAGCGTTCATAAAGCTAACTCAGTGTGACAAGTGTAATTTCACGGCTTAGGGAGGCACTTGTGCCAGTGACAAACGGGAGCAGCGCGCCAGAGCCTTTCCTTATCGGGGCTGGAAATGGATCCCTCGTTTTGTCTGGAGAGGTGCTGGCACCGCGAGCCAGCGGAACAGGATTAACATATAAATATTATCGCAGCCAGCAGGGTGTTTTCACATGAATATTAACAGCAAATATTATGATTCTGACTGAGAATAACTAATTAAGCCCATCTGTCAGGAATGATTTGAAGTTCCCGTGCCTGGCTCGTTGCAGGCTCGTGCAGCGTTCCAGATTCGTGGTGGAGCGATGAGAAAGTTCTCCCCAGCTCTGATTCCCTTCCCGGGCAGGGATAATTCTGTGACACTC
Source organism: Pomatostomus ruficeps (assembly GCA_013400735.1). NCBI lineage: Eukaryota > Metazoa > Chordata > Aves > Passeriformes > Timaliidae > Pomatostomus > Pomatostomus ruficeps. The sequence continues at coordinate 83,492 of VYZT01018080.1, read as the reverse complement.
CAAACCCTGACCCAGCAGGTTCTGAGGTGGGTTTGCTGCGTGGAGCACTTGCCCAGCAGCTCTGGTCGATCCTCCACCCTCTCCTGTCAAGTAGGAGACCAGAAAAGCAGAGAGAAAACGGGGTGGTGGGAATGAGACCAGGATCAGAAATGGGACCTGGGGACACTTCAGGCACTGAGTGAACCAGGGAATGCAGCCTGACCTGTGCCACCCTTTACTCACGTCCTTCGGAAATGGGCTGATTTTATTTCTCTGGATTCCTCGTGTGCCGAGGAGAGTGGAACAGGAGGGAGAGGTTAAGGAGTGCTGCTTTTCCAGAGTATTTTCATGCTGTACCCGAAATGGGGCATCTCTGCCGTGCTCTGGATGATTGAGGAGAGGAACAGCTGAAAATCAGAGCTGTGGGTCCCTGGCTGCTCCTCATCTGTGACCGCTGGTGGACTGGAAGTGTGCGAGGTGGGAGGGGCTTGGGCGATTGATTGATTGATTGATTGATTGGGATGTCCTCACCTGCAGAACAGCACTGACAGCACTGCCCTCCGTCCGTAGCTGCTGTGGAGACACCGGGCAGGATGTTCTGCCGTGGTGTTGATGGGTGTCGTGATCCTCTCACAGCCTTTCATTCGTGTTTGTCGTGTTGGGTGTAAATGTTTGTTATTCCCATTCTGTTGCTGCTCTCTGTGCTCGGGCAGGAGTGAAGCCATCGATTCAATCAAGCACGAAATAATTACAGGCACAGCTTGGCCATCTCTGAGTAGAACCCTAATGCCCATTTCCTGCCTTATCTCCAGATGTATTTCAGTTGCAGAATGATCAGCTTCGCTCAGCAATCTCCTTTCCCTTTTCTGGAAATGCACAAGGACAGCATTTGTTTGGATATTTCTCCTCTTCAGCTCTGCAGCGCTGGAGGAGTTGCTGCTTTGTGCTGCCTCAGACCAGATGCTGCTCTCAGAGAAAGTGATTTTCAGTTTGAGCTGCGAGTGGCTCAATCAGTCTGTGAGACGTGGACACAGCGAGAGCCAGTAACAGCATTTTCCGGGCTCTACCCTTCACTTCCTCCTGCTGCTCTCGTTTACTCATGGAACTGTATTTCAGTGCTTCATTTTCTTAACGCTTTTATAATTGAAGAAATGAACTTGTTATTAAATAATAACAGGGGATAGGAAAATGTACGGCAACATTGCCTTTGATTCTCCCACACAATATTTTCCTTCTATTGCGTTTATGCCCCGTCCTTGGTGCCTCTTTCTCTCGTTTTCGAATGCAGTTCTTGAACATTTCCTCTCCTGTAAATGCAGAGCTGCTGCCTCATTCTCTGACTTGTTGCACGTGCCAGTGCATTTGATGGACTCCCAGGAGTGCTGTAGTCCTAAACCACCGCTGAAGCCAAAGAGAGCAACAAATTTAACATAAATAACAGCTAATGGCCACAATAATTACACTCTGTCTCTTGCTGCTGTTCATCAAAATGCTTCATAAAAGGACTTTAATGTTTTCGATCACCATTAATTTTTTTTTCCTTGCTCCCATGTGCTCACATGACTTTATCACCTTGAAATGCGTTTTTGCTTGGAAAGAGAAATTCCTGCTGTGAAATCAGAGAAAAGAAGGAATGATGTAGCAAAAACATTCCCGGGTATTTTGTCACATCCCATCCTGTGGGAATCACGTGAACTTCACTTTGTCCTGATGGAATAAAAGCAAGAAAGGGGTGGCAGAAATCAGCCTTTGAGGTGGGGCGTGTTCAGGGGGGGAGTTTACAGAGCTGGACAGGCCCAGGGGTGAAGGGTGGGCTGGGTTCTGTGTTTGGGGATTTTGGTGGCAACCTAATACATTATTTATTTATGTGAATTCTGAGCAAAGAAGATTTTTCCCGTTCACTTTTTAATCCCAGTTTTATCATTGAGGGGAACAGGGGTGAAGGGAGAAGGGGGACACCTTTTATGTGGTTCCAAAATTGTTTTCTGAGGATAATTATTCAGCCCTAAAAAAGTGTCTGTTCAGTCAGCACTGCTGATCAGGTTAAGATATCTATTGTTGGGCAGATAGAATATGTTCATTTCATTCTGAAATAGCGGAGTTTAACTCCATTTATACTCTGAGAAGTGGGCAGTGATCAGCTGTACCTGTATCTACCCTGGGTGCTTGCAGAGTTCCATGCTGGGTGCAGTTTGGGTGTTGCTGCTTCCTTCCTGTGTCACTTGGAGCCTCCAGGCTTCCAGGAGTTTCTCTGTGGCGATGCTGTGGAAGCCCTGAACATCTCCAGTCGTGTTTACATCCCTCTGTTTGAAGGCAATTAGTCACAAACTCCCATTTCTCATTTTAAAGCTGAAATGTGCCCTCCGAGAGAGAACCCCTTGAGATACTGAGGCAAAATAAATTTGTATGAGCCAAGCCTCAGTGCATTATTATTTTACACACTGACCCACTTTTTCAATTTTTTTAAAAAAGAAAACTCTTTTATTTAGCAAGAAATGCAGAATCTTTCTCAAAATCATTCTGCTCAGTGCTGATACGCTGGAAAAATGTTTATGGCTCTCATCCTGAATCAAATCACGAGCTCAGCCAGGGACGCAAAGAGAGCTGGGCTGGCCTCAGCAGCAGCTTCTGGGGCAGCTCCGAGCTGCAGAGGTTAAGAGTGAACCTGAGAGGCCCTGGGAGGAGCTGTGATGGTTCCTGTGCTCCCATAATAAGAGATGCTTACCTGGGGATAGTCAGAGTTTCATTTTTGGCGTTTCAGGAGGTTCTGGAGACACAGAGCTGCCGTGATGGGCTGGTAATTCAGCTTGTTCTGTCCGAGTTATCCCTGCAGGACTTTAGGTAACCTTTAGGGTTCTGCAGCCCAGTGTCCAGCAGGGCTTTGCTGAGAGGGTTTGTCCACAGGGAGTCTCCTGAGGGTCCTGCAGCTCCTCAATTAATTGATCTGCACACAATAAATAATGTTGGGGGTTAATCCCCCCTCACTGAGAGTTCTTGGCGTGAAGAACCAGGAATCAGATGATTTCAGGGAAAGGCGAAGCAGTCTGCTGACAGAAGTCAGCTACAGAAAAGGCAGATAATTCAGGATGTGCCGGGAGTTTTGTCCTCTCTCCTTGGTGCTGTGAGGTGTTCTGTGGGTATTTGTGTCACCCCCTGGTACAGCAGAGGCCCCTCTCTCTGTCCGGTGTTGAAGTGGCAAAAGGAGGTTTCCCATAGTCTGGATAACCTCGTTCCTATTGAGTGTCTGTATTTCCACCCTGGTGTTACCCAGCGCAATAAATACAACTTTAAACTTGAGAAGGAATGATTTCCCCTAAGAACCTTCAGGATTCATCATCGTTGTGCTTGCTCTGTGTTTGGTACTTAGCACTGTAGTTCTTAAACCTTCAGTTGCCCAGAGGCTCAAAATAACAATTCCAGTGGGACAAAACCAGTTTGCTTTCTATTACAAAAGAGACAGCAAGTGAGTAATCTCCTGGCTATTAAAAATCTCATATTAAATGCAAAAGTGTGTCTTATAAAAATATCTCTAATGGTGCTGTTGGTTTTTTTTTCCCTTGGAGGAAATCTTGTAGGAAGTAATACTAATTACTGAGAGAGTTGGAAAGTTGAGTGGATGACTTAAAATACGAGCTGAGGCTAAAAATATGCCTGTTGCTGTTGAGACATGGGAATTCCCATGTTTTGGATGAAAAAATCATTGAGTCTGTCACATCTAAATCAACACACAACACAGCGTGGGCCAGAAGGTTAAGGGAGTTCTGTAACACAGCCTGGCATCCATATAAATTAAAAACCAATCCTAAATAAATTCCAGCTGCGAGTACAAGGCTGAAGTTCACTGGGATTTGCATTATTTCATGGCTTCAGCTCTTACTGTGGAGAAAAATCAATGGCACCGTTCTGGGGAATTGATAGCGTGTCTCAGATCTCTTTTTGAAGTTTTTGTTGGCTTCCATGCCAGTGAAAGAGTTTGGCTGTAGGGACAACAGGATGCCTTGGCTTGGGGGTGTCGCTGATTCCGCCACAGGCGTGGATGTCTGAGAACTGGGAGCAGCCCGGAGAGCTGGGCTGTGGGATTCCATGGGATTCCATGCAGAGCTGTGGGATTCCATGGGATTCCATGGGATTCCATGCAGATCTGAGCTCTGGGATTCCATGCAGAGCTGGCTGTGGGATTCCATGCAGATCTGAGCTCTGGGATTCCAGCAGAGCTGGCTATAGGATTCCATGGGATTCCATGCAGAGCTGGCTGTAGATTCCAGCAGAGCTGGCTATAGGATTCCGTGCAGAGCTGTGGGATTCCAACAGAGCTGGCTGTAGATTCCATGCAGAGCTGACTGTGGGATTCCATGGGATTCCATGCAGATCTGAGCTCTGGGATTCCAGCAGATCTGAGCTCTGGGATTCCAGCAGAGCTGAGCTCTGGGATTCCATGCAGAGCTGGCTGTAGATTCCATGCAGATCTGAGCTCTGGGATTCCAGCAGAGCTGGCTGTAGATTCCATGCAGAGCTGGCTGTGGTCCCCGGCTATTCCGGGCTCCATGGCAGGAGTGTGTAACTGATTCATTCCTCCCCCACGGGAATTGCGGCTCCACCTCTCCCACCACGCTCCAGCTCGGCAGACGCCTCCCAGCCCGAGGTGCAGTCTGGAGTGTAAATGTGTGGGGTTCTCTGGAGCTGGTGGCGTGTGTGACACACTTTGCATTCCATCCCTGCTGGAGCTGGGATCTCTCCGTGTGGGATCCATCCCCACCGTGTAATTACGGATCGTGTGTTCCGTGTACGGTACAGACAAATCTGAGCAGGGGAATGCACGGAAAAATGTTACGTGAGAAATTAGACAAAAGTGAATTTCAGAGTGGGGGAGAGGGGACTCAGGCTTGGTCATCACCCCTGGGAAACAAGGGAGCCAGGAAGGGAGAGAGGCTCGTTCCATGGTTCTTTGGGAAGCTCAGGCGCCATTCCAGCGCCTGGTCCCTTTTGTCACTCAGAACCCCACGAGTTCCTGGTGTCAGAGGCAGCAATGTGATCCTGTATTCGGTGTCCTTGGAAATCAGGGCCTGCCAGCCCTGCTGTTCTGTGCTGTGAGCCTGGCCCGGGCTGGGCAGGCTCTGAAGTCACAATCCCTGGGAACGTGGCCTGGCATGGACGGATCCGCCCTGATCCGTACCCAGACACAGCCCAGACCCCAGAGCCGGGGCTGGAATTCGCTGTCAGGTGGGAGCTGAGGGATCGCCTGCACTTATGCAAATGTGCCGATGTTATTCTTGGTTTCGGGGATCACCTGAAGCGAATATTCAAATGTGCAATTAGCTGAATGGATGGCTCCTGTCTCCAGGCTTCTTGGGATCGATTTTCCCTGGCAAGTGCAGGAATGCCTGCCTGCCTGCCTTTTTCTCAGCTTTAGCTGAAATACTTGAAAAATGCCTTCAATGTTGACAAGATAATATCTTCTCTGGAAGTCTTTGTTTACTGGGAGCTTTCCGAAATCCCAGTTTGGTGAGCAGCAGCGTGGGCAGTCCTTGGTCACAGGCTGAGCAGAACCCTTGGAATCAGGACTGTCTGGAGCGGGACCTCTCAGGTGAGCTCCTGAAGTGCCGAGTGGAACTTCCCCGCTTTCAGTTTATTAAACTCTTCTACTTAATCTCATGCTAGAGGGAAAATAATTAGCTGAAATAATTTTCAATCCAATTAATCTATTCCTGAGTGGCAAATATTGTACCTGGAACCAGATCGATTATGAAGTGTTTCCTCTGAGATGCATTTTCCTGTTAATTGTTGAAGCAATTAATTTTCTTACAGACACTTGCAGGTCTTTGTGAGAAGTAGTGAAGGCAAGGGAAACAAAAGGCTGGGAAGGGAACAAAAGATGACACAAACCTGAGCTCAGAATTAATAAAAGCTGTGGAGGTACAGCGCGTTATCCGTACACTGTGCGTTTGTCAACATCCACGGCGGAGGAGCTTTCAGAAGCCGCAGAAATCAGGACATGTTGGAATTAATCTTCCCTGCATATTCATTAGGAACAGTGTTCCTCCAACACATGGCGCTTCTTCCACGGGACCACGGGCACAGAAGTTTGGCACAGGAGCTCTGCCAAGTCTGGGAATGACGCGCGTTTCAAAATAACGTCTCCCTCCCGTCCCGAGAGCCACGGTTTGGAAAATTTGGGTAGATTTTTATAGGGAAAACACAGTTCTGTTTTGCATTTTGGATGCAAAATCCCAAATTTATCCAAACCGTGTCCCTTGCCAGTCTTTGAGTCCTTGCTTGGAAGCAGAAGAAACCTGATGATGTTCCTCTGTTTCTGAGAGTTGATTTCCAATTCTAAACATCTGTTAACATAAACAGCCGGTGCTGTTCTCCTAAACTCTGCTGCGCTGGGCCACATGGCTGCAGCTGAACTTGGTGCTCCCCAAAGCTAAATACCCCTCTGAAGTGAAAATTTATATCTTTATTTTATACATTCATTTTTTTGTGAAGTTCTCAACTACCGAAAGGAGGATGGGGCAACAAATAATTTGGAATGGTCTTAATTATCTTTGTAGCTTTCAACCCCACACCTGTTAAAGTCCCCTGCTCTCACTAATCTCTGATTTATGTCAGAGCTGCATTTGCACATTCCGCGCACACCTATTGTCTGTGCTGCAGTTCTTTGTAGGTTCTGATAGATTGAATCAGGTTTGATTTTATGCACGTTCAATACCAAGAGCGCTGAGGAAGAGAGGGGGCTGTGGGTGCATTCTGCATTTGTTTTCTGTATTTTAGTAAGATAAACCCCTGACTTAGTCCTTAAGAGTCTCAAAGAGAATTACAATGTCTTGATGAAAAATTACTATTTGTTCAAAAATCAAGACTTTGTTCTCATAAGCGACGTGGAAATAAATCTTGTTTGCAGTGGCTCTCAGCAGCAAATGCTGCGGAATTTAGCTGTCTCCAGAGTTTGGGGATAAATGACAGTTTTAGAAAGGCAGCCTTACGATCAAATCTCCGGGATGGTGGCAATCAGCAGTTGTTTTGTAAAAGCTGTATTTTCGCTCTTTACTGTAGGTTTCTAGTTTTGGCACTCTCATCATTCTTATGTAATTCTCCGGGAAAATATCTCTTGTTCAGTGGTTTAAGGGATTAATCTTGTTTATGAAAAGAAATGCTGCTTCTGCTTCTTGCATAAACCACAAATAAAGATTTTACTCTTCATTGTAATCATGGCTTGTAAACACACCCCAAAGTCCAAATGAGCTGCTAATGATAATCCAGGTGCCTCCCTCAGAAACACAGAGACGGCAGAGTTTAATTGTATGGAAGTGCACAATTATCAGACAGGTGAAAACAGCTCTCGTTATGCCGGAGAATCGCTGTCAAGCACAGTCCCGTGGCTGTGGAGCTGCTGGCCGGGGGTGAAGATGCTGCTCTCAGCCCCCTGTCATTGAGAGGCTGAATATTTAATTTTCCATAACAACAAAAAAAATTCAATAACTGGAACTTTCTAACGTGGAGTTGTGCCAGGGGCAGAGCAGAGAAAGCAAATATTTAGATGAAGTCTCCGAGGAGCAGCAGGATGTGTATTTATGAAGATCTTACAATGCAGGAGTGAATTACAGCACTTCATTTGTGCCCCCAGCCTGGTGTTCCTGTTGGGTTAATAAACGCAGGCGTGGGGCTGGGCTGGAAGTGCTGCGGGCAGGGAAGGCAGGGCAGGGATGGATCCAGACATGGAGAGCTCCGGGGCAGGGGCGGATCCAGAGCAGGGAGAGCTCCAGACAGGGGTGGATCCAGGGCAGGGACAGAGCCAGGGCAGGGAGAGCTCCAGGACAGGGACAGTTCCAGACAGGGTTGGATCCAGGGCAGGGAGAGCTCCAGGACAGGGATGGATCCAGAGCAGGGAGAGCTCCAGGACAGGGAGAGCTCCAGACAGGGATGGTTCCAGAGCAGGGAGCGCTCCAGACAGGGATGGATCCAGAGCAGGGAGCGCTCCAGGGCAGTGACAGCTCCAGCACAGCCCCAGGGAAGGGTGCCCGGGCTGGTTTAACCTGGCGCTCCCCAGGACCAATATCAGATGGTTGTTCAGACCCCTGGCTGTGGGGCAGCGCTCCTGAATTCCATCCTCCATGGCAAGCTCGCGGTCCCTCAGTACTGTGGGTGTTCAGAGCATAAATGTGTATTCAGATCCATGAGGAAAGCAGCATTTTTGGCCTGTGCCTGTGCAGAAGTCTCCTGTTCTAAAATTAGAAAGTCAATTTGTCTGTTAAGCCAGGGGAAGAGGCAGCTCTCCATGGCCTCTGAAATTAGCAGTGAAACAAGCTGCACTGAACTCATCTCCAGCTCTGCACCTCCGGGCCAGGGGCTGCAACCGAGGCAGACAGAATTTCTCCAGGCTGTCACAGTTATTTCACCAGAAAAGGAGAAGGGGGGCAGAGAGTTGCTGTAGTGTGATCTCAAAATGAAATAACCAGCTGAACTTCTGAAATCATCGAGAAGATTAAAGGACACTTCAAACGCTCTGGTGTGTCAATTAAATCTGCTGAGTATCTCGTCCCTAATTGTCACAAAACTAAGGCATTAGCAGGTAACGGAGTCGTGTGCTCTGTTAAAAGGTGCTGGTGCTTCAGAGAAAGGTGTTGCTGGAGAAGAGAAATGCAGAGGGAGGTCTTTCATGTGCTACAGACCTCGGAAAAAAAGGAAATAAGGCGACAATTTTAATGCATTTGATTTTCTACGGACAGTACTTGGAAAGGGTTTAACTTTAGTGGAGGTATGCGAGGATCTGTGTGCTCTTTGTTATCCTGAAGTGAGTGTCACTGCCAAGGGCTGCGCTGAGGGGTTTAAGCAGATCTGAAGACACTGACCATAAGCAGCTTGGATCCCCTCAGTCTTCTACAAAACTTGAGCCTGGAGCTGTGAGGATTTGGAAAACTCCAGAAGCTTTGAGGGAAGAGATGCGATGTAGGTGCAAGGAGGCGCACGCAGCTTTTGCTGCCTCTTTCCCCCCAAAGGGCTGGGTGGAAATATGAGAGAAATTAGTGCAGCAGCAGCTCAGGCCTTAAGAATGATTTCCATGGCTAATAATTCAGATTAAGTTACACACCTGTGTGTGTTATTAGGCGATTGCAATTTCAATGGATTGTAGGTTAAATTCACCTGAAATCTGTGCCGTGCGAGCCACATCTCAAAGAAAGTGCATAAAGATGTCAAATCAATTTCTCAAGCTTTTTGCTCCTAAAATACGAGATTTTTTTTTCCTGTAGCTACGTTAGGTCTTCATTTACATATTGTTTCTGCGCTCTGTGGATATTGCTTTCTTTTTTGTTTATACGTCAACAGCATTCATGCTCTCTATTTTTAACATTATAATATTCTCCTTTTTCAGAAGGGTGTCAGCAGGCAAGTGGATGTGTTCAAGTGCTGTGGTGTGCTGTGCAGATCTCTGGCTAATAATAGGTGTTGGATGTTTTATTTCAAAGGAAAGAACTTATGCTTATTCCTGTCATAAATACAGCCAGGGGTAGTACACGTGTGCTAACTCAAGGATGCATTTGTCATTTTTAATAAAGGAAATAAAGCACGTAACCACAGCTAGGTCAATTTTTCATTAATTTAATCAGGTTTTTTCTTTGGAGAAGAAAGGGGATTTCAGCCAGGTTTTGTGGGCAATGAGTCTCATGCTGCCTGTGCAGTGTGTCTCAGCTCTGGCAGCAGCGTGCCTGACTCAGAGCTGGTTATTCCTTGTGTGTGTCATGAAAATGCACAGAGCGGAGGGAAAACATAATAGAGAGTCTCCAGGCAGCTGAATTCCCGTCAATAGGCAATTATGGAAAAATCTTAAACAAGAGCTCATAGTTGCTTGGACACAAGAGCCAATCAAGCAGGAGTTCTGGAGGAAAGTGGCTTTTTCTTGCTCCATCCTCACCAAGCTGCTTCTTTTCCATGATTCAGTAGAGGCCTGAAAATCTTGGCTCTGTAGTGTAGAGCTGGCTTGGGTGCATAACGACCGACCTGTGGGTGCACAGTTACCGCCCTGTGGGTGCACAGTGACCGCCCTGTGGGTGCACAGTGACTGACCTGTGGGTGCACAGTTACCGACCTGTGGGTGCACAGTTAC